>CAEGAE010082630.1:0-57578 GCA_903067095.1 Girardinus metallicus | reverse complement strand
CGGGTCCGTCGGGAACGCATGATAGGACAGATATGGCTGTTTTCTTGCCCCACACGAACAACCACGGACTGAACAAAGAGACTGAGCCATTTTCCTAGCCTTTTAATGCTAACGCTATAGCCACCGGAAATTGTCAAACCCCACATCCGCTTTAAAACGCGGAAGCGTGAAAAGGGTCTATAATACCTGTAAAGGTAAGTTATGTACACCTTTGTGAAAAAGAAAGAAAACCTGCGGTGTCCCAGAAAGAAAAACCTTGGAAAGCTTAGTCGCTGCTCCTGAGCTCAGAAAATAATTTCTCAGAAAAATTTGCAGAAACGCCTGACTCTATTAAAACATTACTGTCTACGTCAACTCTGTCTACCTCAAAGACGCAAGGCATTTTGATCATGCCTCATCTTTTCCTTTATTGTTTTATTTTACTGTAAAGCAACTGCAATTGCTTTGCAAATGAACGATTTTGTAAAAATAAACTTGTCTCGCTGTTCTACACTGATAATTTTTAGAGATGTTAATCTCTATTTTAGATTAAACATAATTGGTCACGGTGTATTTATGGCTTGAACTACATGGTGTAATGTTTCCGTTTGTCCTGTAGATGGCAGACTTTTTATTCTAGCCTGACACCATAGCATGTTTGTGGAAAACCCACAAAGAGGTAAGATGTGCTTAAAACACAAACCCATTGTCTACACTTGCTTATCCGTGCAGTGTCGTTAGGGTACGGTTTCCTGTCAACAGCAATGATTGGAGAACAGGTGGGGGGAAACATGGACAGTGCAGATCTGCAGAGTTATATTCCATAAATTATAATATTATTGAAAAGTCTAATTAACTCAATTCAGTAAGTGAAACACATTCCATAGATTATGTATGCACAGACTCATGTTCCAAACCTTTATTTCTGTTAATTATGATTATTTCCCATTTATACCAACATTTAAGATTAGTATACTATATAAGCCAATAAACAAACATTTTTAATACAGAAATGTGAGCTCTCTCTCTATCTTTCTCTTTTTTTTCTACTAAACTGGATGACAAAAGTCATCAGTCTGGTGCAAAATTGTTTTTTCTTTTGAAGGACGATTTTGCTTACAGAGTCTTCATAATTTGTTTTATTTGTTGTTTCTGTTGTTTTGTTTAATTATTTTGAATGTTTAAAATGTCTTCAAGTTCCAGGGCTACCCCTCATGTCATAAGACTACTAAACTCCTATTTATTTAATATTTGATTGCATTTATTTATATTATATTGTACATAATTATATTAGAGTTTTTATTATTACTTATTTTAATATTATTGTTATTATTACAATCTGTCTATGTCTAAATATTCATTAGAATTTAAACTATCAATTTTTGAGAACATGTTCTTGCATTTCTGTGTCATTACCATCATATTACTTGAAAACGGTCTCAAAACAACAATATAATTGTTTATCGGAATAATTTCTGGGACAATTTATCATCCGACAAACAAGGCTCACCGGCTGAAAGGTTGTTAAAAATTACTTTGATCTCACAAACCAGCCTCGTTGGGAGCCATATTTAATTTGAGTGTACAGCTGAGCCGTGATTATTCGGACCATGAAATATTATATTTTGAGCACAGTTTATAAAGACAAAAAATAATAGCACACTTCAATGCAGAATGACAAGTGAGAGCAAACGGTGAACTGTTAAAGACAAAGTTTTGGCAAAAGCCAACATATGTACACAAATGCATCCTCTTGTACCGTCTCAGCAATGATGTCTAACATGAGGGACTACATGCTCACTGCCTTGTCTTAGACCATTAGTTCGTCTTTATTCTTTATTTTTGAGAGCACAGAGATCAACACACTCCTGTACAATCTGATGTTAGTCAGATTGTTTCTATTTCTGCAGTTGAGCCCAGAGCAACACACTTGATGTGCTTTTAATGAGACCACAAAGCTGGTGACAGCCGGTGCACCACCTGAGATATAAAAAGCAGCAACGGTCATCAGTATGCAACCTTCTGGGAGGAATGTTTCCCCACCTGAGACATTTTAGCATTTAGGCAAAAAGATCGGGCTCAGGAGAGATGTAAAGTTTTGACGAACTTGGTATTTTAAACATCAGACAACATCGCAGAACGTTTTGAAGCAGATCTTTGTCAATTTTGTGCTGAGACAAAAAACACATTTGTTAATTTGGAAGGAAATTGAATACAGTGTTTCACTAAAGTTTTCAAATCTCTTGAACTTGCTGAGATTTCGTCATACTACAGTCTCAAATGGCAAAATGGAAAAGTAATAAAAAGTTGAAATCCAAAATTGAAATCCAACACCCCACTAGGGTGTTGGGACAACCCTTGTTGTCGGGACAACATACTCAGAAGCGTCTCAGCTTCTGAGTATGTTCAAAGTAACCTGGTGACATTATAACGTAGATCTATGCATCGTCTGCTCAGCTATATTAACTCATCTTATTTCCTGTTTCCTGTGAGCACATAGGAAGGGACCCAGGTTTCAACCTTGGGTTACCCTACATGTGACTTCTGATGAAAAATGACCTACTGACTTAAAGAAGTCAGTCTTGTCTTTTAGGTAAGTGTTTTCCTGAATGAATACCTTTACACCTTTATCACCATTTGTCAATAATTTCATAACTGAACCTCTATCTGGTTCAGTTATGAAATTACAGATGTTGGCTTTAGTCACCAACATCTGTCACATCCGTGTGATTTAATGAGCACAACCAAGAGCCTCAAAAGCTTAAAGAGCACAAAGAGTTCTCACCATATCAAAGTTCTGTTTCAAGTCTCAGGATTATGATGTTTTCTAAGAATTTTCCTTTTAAGTTTAAAGTAGATCCTGGAAAAGCTCAACATCCCGTCCCCCAATCCCCCCCGCCTCATAAACCATCTTAGCCCTTTAGAGAGCTTGAGACTCTTCAAAAACTCAAAAGTTCCTGACGAAAAGAAAGTTTGGGAAGAACTAAAGAGAGTGAGAGAGAAAGAAAGAGAAAAAAAACAGGTGAATGATGAATGACAGAGAGTTAATGAAGTGCAGCGGTTCAGATCGTGCTGGGATGTTTGTGGTTGATCTCATTAGAGATGAACTCACATCTTCTTTTTCACAGCAGCAGTGCGGTAACACTGGAATGAGGGTGATTACAACACTTAATTGACAGCGCGGGGAAAAGGCAGAGGTGCATTTCTAATACTGTTCCAACTAAACAGGTTTTATGCTCATCGTCATTTGAATGGTAGTCCACGAAAAATTTAAGACACTAATGAAATTCTACAATCAGACTGCATTATACACACTCCCCAGCCAATTTATTTAGTACAGATTTTTACTGAGCTTTAACTTTTAGCTGCAGGTGGGAGAGGGAGTCTGAGGGTAAAAAGGTTTTAGATGGGAAATCTACGTTGGCATTAAGTGGCAAGAGAATCCCTTTATGGTATGAAAGCAAAATAAAAAATTACGTTGTGCTTCAGTCCACAAAACGTAGTGTCTTAACTTTTAGACGTTTGCTGGCTGAATCTTTTAAGGAGATTCAAAAGTGAAGCCACTCACAAGACCACATGATTTTATTTTTTCCTACTAAAACATTTGAAAAGTTGAAGAAAGGTTCTGAGTTCTGACACGTTCTCTGTTCCCCTGTGATTTCCTCAGATTGATTCATGAGTTCAGATATGAGGCAGAAATCATCTGGTTTTGAAAATGGATGATTTTCTGTGTTCACGTTTTCCTCCTGTAGTCACACTTCAAGGCCCATTTTCTCAAAGCAACACTTTCGAAACCTCTCTGCCGGCCGTTTTGGAATAGCACGGCTCGGCTGTCTTTTAAAAGTCATCAGAGTTAAAGAATCGACCACCGGCGTCTTATCTCACCTCACCATGAGAAAACAAAGTAAAGGAGACCGCATGTAGACACCACTGAAAATATCGCTGCCTTAGAACTGAAAACATTAAATCCCCAAATTTCATCTAATATAAGAGTTTTCTCTACATATTCACAAAGTAAAAAAAAAAAAATAATTTGAAGGATAAACAAGTTAAAGCTGACTTGTTTTGCTAATCAAAAGTCATGATGAGGGCCATTTTGGCAGCCCTGGTCAGAGGTTTGAAATATTTGCAAAAGTTCAGATTTCTCCGCCTCACTAAGGCTAGGAAGTTGTACTTTAACACCTTTTGTCCTGATGTGCTCACTAGTAACATTTTGATTTACGTCTTATTGAAAAATGTGAGTTTTTCCAAAACTGAACAAATTTACTTTTATAACACCAAATTGCGCAATCATATAGTCAATGGAAGCGCAGCTGCTGGCTCTAATGTTGTCAACAAACAGGATAAAAAGCGTACTTTCCCACAAACAACCAGCAGCTGCTCCCTGCCAGTTCCTAACGCTCTGCCCTCAGCCATTTTCCATCGTGTCATTAGAGAAGATTGGGTCTCTGTTGACCTTTTACTGTAATTATGTTCTGACAGTGAGGTCTGTCGGCTGTCGGCCCCTCTAAAGTCTAATTCATGTTAGACTGTAGAGGGGAAATGGAGCGACTGCAAACAGAAGTGAGAAAGCTTCGAAACAAGCTTGACAAGTAAAAATAATCAACGCCGTTTTTATGGGAGTGGGGGGTTAAGGCTATGGAGTCTTGCAGCCCAACATATTTAACAAAGTCACCGTTTGTGGGGTCTGCATTTTCATGTTGCCGATTGCTCTATAAAGACCTAAGCCTAGAGGATGACTTCTCGTAATATTTCTTCTTAGTGTGGCCCTACTACTCCTTGATAGGAATCTGCTAAAATCAAGAAACAAGTCACAATTTTCTTTCTGCTATTCGCCAAGACAAAAAGTCTGCGAGGCCCACAATCCTCGTGAAATCGAAGGAAAAGTCCGTGTTTGTATCTGGTGAGCCACACTGACGTCTCCGTCTCCATGGGGGTAATATGGCTCCAAAGCGTTCTTTGTTTTCTGCCATCGTTCACTTCCACAGAGACGAGGTCCCAGAGATGGCTCAGCCTGTGGGAGGAGATCTCTGTTAAGATAGTCCTGAGGGGTCTGCAGCCCTTAAGCATCTTTCTGTCCGCAATAAAGGGAAGCCATTCAACACGAGCAGAGAGAGGACAGAGAGGAAAAGAAACACAGCACCAACAGAACCAAAGCCACAGGTTTCCGCTTCACCAAGCTGGTTTTTTGTGTTCGGAAACTCTTTTGTCCGATGCCAACAAACGGCCGGATGTTTTGTTTTTAGGTTTTCCTTCTGCATTCACATTTTACCCCGACAGCAGTTTTTCTAATGTGATCAACTGTGACAAGCGAAAAAAAGTTGAACAATCTTTCAGTTATCTTCCATAAAAGCAATACTAATATCGGATGTCAATATTGGACCAAATTTTCATATTGGTGCATTATTAAAGTTAATATTTGACCTGTTTTCTCACACTTTTTTTCTTGTGAACTTGTGTGTTTTTTTTTTAATAGCCAAGGGTTCAGACGCCCTGTACAAAGCGAAGCGTAGAACAAGATACTGTTTTTGGTTCAGATCATTGTTCGCTTGTCAAATACTCACAACATCTGTGCAGAGAAACACACAAAACTGTTTATTAGTGGAGCAAATTAGTGTGATTGTTTTACAGGGTTTTTTGGGTTTTTTTTAATTACATGACTGAAGAAATATAAATTCAAACATTCTCATATATGAACACATTTTCTCCAGAAATTTACATGACAAAGAGGTCTTAATCAACAAGCTCAGTCTTAAGTCTGAAAATAATAGAAGAGAGAACAAAGAGTGTTTCTACTCCATTGGCTTCACCGACACCTATGCATCGATCCCTGAAAGCAACGTGGTGCTTAAAGGCAATCATAGTGAGACGTGTCCACAGAGACGGAGGTTATCGATCTATTTATGCGAAGATCTGATCACCCAAAAGCTGAATCTTATCAATCCCAGAAACACAATCATTTACTCTCAGAAATTGTCCCGTATCTGATACCACAGCTGATCTTGGTATTGATAGCAAAATGTCTTAAAGCTAAACGGTGGCACCAAAATAAAATGATTGCACTATTTTGGAAGGTTAGGTAAGGAGGAAACATGTTCTGTTCTGTTCACGTTTTCTAACAAGAAGCATCAGCTCAGAGTGGATGTTTCCACAAACATTTGCTGTTCTGCCTTCACACACGTATGAACTTACGTGGCGGCAACATGTTGGAGTAGTTCTGTTACATTAGCTCAGATTTGTTCTTTACTTTTGGTCATAATTTTTCCTGGGATCTGAGATTTTGCAGATTTGGGCTTTTATTCTGTCTGGTTTTGGATGCAGGGCAGATGGAAAAATCTGTCCTCTTACCTTTTTAATTTAATGTTATGATACGTAACAAGGAATTGTTTCTACAGCTGGGAGCATAGCATCTCAAAAGCCCAAAGAATACAAAAACTGCAACCCCAAATCCCACAGGAGTTGCAAAAGGAGGCTTTAAAGTGGAGTGACAAAAGCAAATGAGGCGGATTAGCAGTACTTATTTGGTCCTTTTGTCGAGGACAGTGTCATTCTTCAATATTGACACAAAACTACTAACAGTTGACAAGGGAATATTTATCACAAAATAAGTAAATAAGTAATTTAGTGGTAATTTTTCAAAAACTTGCCACTAAAATCTGTAAATTAACTTTCTTGAATACGTTTTTGTTTTTGCAATGATCTCAATTTTCAATATAAGTAAGTCACACAATGCATTATGTTAATGCATAAAAACAAATAAATTTGACAGCGGAATGGTAGATGGAATGACTTATTATTTTGAAAATCACAACAACAAACAACATGAACAGACAAAGTTAACCAAAGCAGCTTTTCTGTCTTCTCTTATCTTTAATCTAAGATGTGCTTAAATGAAGTGTGTGTGGGTGGATGTTAACACAGCAGGCGGTCAGAACTCCAGAAGTCGTTTTTGGCATATCACTGAGCAGCGAAACAAAAGGAATCTCAAAGTGTGGTGTGTTTGGTGGGCCTACAAACCTACAAAATGTGGCTTTAAAATATTATGGGAACAAACTTTTCGATTCAACCTGGTCCTATTGAAAAGAGTCAGTCACCAATGGCTGCATTTCCATTGACCAGGAAAATAAATAAGTAAAAGAAATTTGCTTAACAGAAACACAAAAATGTAGAAAAACCTCAGGTTTTGATCAAACGTTTTGCCACTAGGTGTTTTTTTTTTTTTTTTGCCGTTACAAAATTGGTGTATTTTGCAAACCTGCAATGGAAACACTTTTTTCGCATCCGACGAGTCACATGATCAATAACCGGAAGTTGCCACTGCCGCAAACCACGAAGAGGACGACGACAGGAAGTAGCTGGAGGGCGCGACATGTTTTTAAATGGCTTATTGCGTGAACAAACGCATTCACGTTTCATTTTAATTGTAAGTTTATTTATTTTTGTACATTAACAGAATATTGACAATGTTTTGCGCACATTTGTGATGGAAACGTAACTAGTAAATTGTGATTAATCAGGGTTTTTTTATCAACTCCAGAATGTGGCATTAAATGTGCAGCTAAATGAAACCTGCTTGACAACATAACGTAGGTTCAAAAAGCAACAAACTAAACAAAAAGCTGTAGAAAAATTATTAGCATCCATCAGTCTGGAAAGGGCTACAAAACCATTTCTAAGGCAAACGCTTGGTGGAGCTGAGCTCCTCATACCAAATACTTCTCACTGCAATGCTCCTAAGAACTGTTGTAAATAGCATAATGGAAAAACATTATGTTGGAAAGAGCAGGAGCTTCTTAAAGAGCCCGAGGCCCAATTTCAAGGCGTCAAATTGCAGACAAATTTCTTTTAAGCTACATTTGATATATTAGCATTTTTATAACAGCTGAAGGTAACAGAGTTAGTTGAATGTGCTATAAAACAGCGCCATGTACCTGGAAAATACACAAAACCGCCCCTTTAAGCAGTTGTGCGGAAAAACATCTGGACCTTTTAACAAAACTGTGATTTCTACTACTACTCTCTGTATGGCTAACCAAGAAAGATCCTAGGAAAGGTTCAGTACCTGATTTAAATCTTAAACAGAACTTGTGAGCCATTCTTGAACTTTAAGTCTGTTCATGTTCTTTGTAAGAATATTATTCTTATTTGACCAGATAGAACTAAACAAGTGAGATGGAGTTTTTTTTTTTAAATGAGTTAAAAAAAAATCTGCAATGGTTTCACACATAATCATCATCCTAAGATGTTAGGCAAGTCGCATTGCAACAATTATTTCTGGAATTATTTCGGTATTTGATTTCCAGTTTTCTTCATAGAAATAGACCTGAACAGACCATTTTTTTCCTTACATCCATAAGAGAGGTACTTTAGCTTATCTTGGAGGTAATTGTTGGCAGCTTGGAAACCACCGAGATTACTTCAGATGACTGTAAAACATGTAACTGCTTCTTTAGACTGCAACAGTATGTTCATTTCAAATTTGTAAACTGCTGAAGAACTGATTGGTTTGTTATTAGAGTATGACACAGGTTGATGTCAGGGGGACTTCACAACAACACATTTCTTTTGAACAAACAAAATGAAAAGCTAATCACACTGATAACTGCCAGGCTTCTCAAAACACTGTGATTTTAGTTTGGAGGCCGTAATCGAGGCTTTTGGATCGGCTTTGATTTTTCACGGGGGCCAAAACGACACAATCCAAGTCGCCATGATCACAGAATACTAAGTGAGCAGATTGAAGCCAACATCTTCAAGCAGAGAATGCAGTTTTCTCCTTTTAGATTGCAAAAGTGTGTGACGGAAACATCAGCTGGATGCATAAAAACAGAATTCTGCAACTGTGTCATAAAGGTGGGTAAACTGCGCAGCACTCTTTTAAATCTGTAGTCCGTGTTGTGATCATAAGAGATTCTTTTTACTTCAGTATCTCAATATGGATGTTTTAATAAATAAAGCAGTGTGTGCAGTTTTTTTTCCCCATGTTTATTTTTAGCATTCTTCTGTGAAATGGCTCAGATAGAAAAAACAGAAAAAAAGATCCAAGTTACTTTCATTGGCCTCTCTTCCGGAACAATCTTTGGAGATTAGGTGACAAATAACATCCCATTAGCCCTGGAGCTGGAGCCTCTGATGCACAAAGACCTCCGTTAATCTCCATACTGTTGTAAGGCTGCGTGTTAATTCACTTTCCTTCATACTCTGCTGGTTTACCACAGTGAGCTGCCGGTGGTAAGGGCCTGTCCAAAAAAAGCCTGGTGATTAATTTTGCCTCCTCCTCGGCGACAGAGACGCATCCTCTTGCAGAGGAAGGACTCGGTGCTGCAACTTATTTCAAGGCTTCTGAGAAACCTGTAGCAATTACGGGTGTTAAAACTAGTTTGTTGCCTCGTGTGAATAATACACCTTGGTGTCCGTTAGATTTCAATGCAGGGATGGGAATACAGTGAGAGACAGTAGAAAAAAAAAAATCTACTGGCGCTTGTAGCCGTGGAAATAATGTATCCATAACTTGTTCAGATATCATACTGCAAGCTCTACCTTAAGAAAAATATCTTTTTGTATACAGAAATTCTCTGCTGTTTCTAAGCAAATCACTTTAAGATAATAAACTATTGGAATTTGCCTTGTTTTTGTTGGGAACCGGGGTTTTTGGTTCTCTTTAGTGGGGCTTTTTCTGTTTCTGCTGCTTCCCTCTCCTTCCACTAGATGGTGCCAAGAGGCTGCTCTACCTGGAGGGTGTGACTGATGTCTACACACCTGTGATTTATCATCTAATCATCTAGGAGTATTTGTGGAGCAGACTGCCAGCACTTCGACACCTGAGCGTTAGCCAGTAATGGTACTCTGCGCCCCTCTGAGCTTCCTCCTTGTGTTTTTCTGAGATTACTTCTAGTAATATATTCTTGTTGCCTCTCCTCCAGGTGTTTCCTAGTGATGCCTTGGATTTACCTCGGTGAAGCCCGAGTTCCTGGCTTTCTGGATTTCCCCCCTCGTGACACCATGGATAGTTACCCACTCTGTTGCCCGGGTCCCTCCGTCGCCTCTGCAGCTGAACCATAAACAGTTCCTGGATTTTCAGCTGGCAGTCGGTTCGCTCCTCGTTCCTCCTCACCTGAACTTACCTGTACGCCCTCCACCGCAGCCTTCACCATCCACCTCCAATGAACTCACCGACTGAACCTCATTGGAAACTGGATCACCTCAAAGACCCCTACAAGAGACCATTGACCAGTACTTTCCCCCCTGGCGGAAAATCTTCATCAGCTCAAAGTACAGACGAACCCGGCCTCCTTCCGCAAGGTGAAGAACTACACATTCTCACGTTTTCATCATTGTGACAATAAACTTTATTTGATTTCCTGTTCTCCTGAGTGTGTTCTGTGTATGGGCAAAGAAACTTGAACCCATCTTGACAGTTTTGTTCTTCTATAATTTTTTTTTTTTTTACATTATGGGTTCTTATTGTGGAGACAGAGGTTGGGTATAGTTTCAAACAATGTCAACGTGTTACTGATTTATTGTACACTAGAGAATTGTTTTTTTTTTTTGTTTTTTTACTTAAGCTTACATTAGATTTAAGTGTGGTTAGCACAGCAGTTTAGTTAGCTAGCTAGCTAGCTTGTCAACATTAGTCATAAAGGTAAAATAAACATGCTGCATGTTCAACAATATTGCACAGAGTGTATAATTGTTGCTTGAAAAGCCAGGCCTTCTCCATTAGTAGGTTAATATTTAATAATTTTTTTACATTTTACAGATTGAAGGATACGTTCAGGGAGTCCTATATTCTCATGCGACTGTATGTACGTAGCTGCATGTGCATTTCAGCCAAAGTGGCAGGTAAAAAAAAAAAAAATGTTTTCCCCTTCTTTGTGGGAGTGAAGCTAATTTACAGAGAAGCTGAAAACAAAGGAGCAAAACCCCTGATAAACTTTCAACCTTGTAATGATGTAACATAAATCCCAAAGTAGTCATTATCTAGCAGCAGATTCATATTCTCTACTCCCTCTAGTTTTCACCAAAGTGGGATATTTTTTTTTTTTTTTTACTTTTCAGCTCAGCGACCCCCGTCGTTCACTCCAGATGGGTAAGCAACGCCTCGAATCGTTAACGCTCTGAAGCATCCTGGCATGGAGCCCTGCACCTAATATCACGCTCTACTATGCGGTCAATACTCGACAACGGTGTGAAAAAGCCCGGAGTGCTCCCAGAAACACCAGAGGACATAGTTTAATTCACACGGCCGCTCGCCGAGGTCAAAGTCAACAGGAGCAAATCAGCTCAGGTCTGGCAGACAAGTGGAAGAGCAATCATTTCAGTCAGTGAGGCTAAAAGACATTTAGCTTCAAGAAGAGCCAGATATCAAAAAGCTGCAGGCAGAGGTCCAGTGTTTGGATTTTGATGTTAAAAGCTGACATTTTCCAGCACTGTTTACACATTTACAGTCAGTATTGACCAGGAAATTCAGCCGAAGCAAAAGTCGGGCTGAATTGCTGAATCTTCTCTATCGGGGTTTCTGCAGGTTTCACCAACTCAAATTTAAGGCCTTTTGAGACCCTTGTGAATGTAAGACATGTATCACAACAGAAATGTGAAAAAGATCGTTACATATTTTATAATGTAGTAGTGCCAAGCTTTTTTGCACAGGAACATGCAGCATCCTATGGGTTGGCAACAGAAGTGAGCAAGCGGCGAAGACTAATGTCAACCAGCCAACAGGCGAAAGTTTACAGGCAAGAAAAGCTAGCAAGCTAGCAAGGGTATAGTAGACTACCAGGTGTGACTTTAAGTTAAAGGGTGTAACACTATTAGGGGAAAGGATGTCCTATCCTTTCAAAAATTGTTGAAGAGAAGTGGGCTGTCAGTGAATATTTATTAATAATTAGTTAGTATCAGTATTTATTTAATTTTGAATGAAATGTCTCTCCATATTTCTTTCAGTTATGTCACTTTATTCTCCAGAGATAATAAAAAATAACACAGATTTCCTAAGATTCTTTGAAAAGAACCAAATATTTAATGGAGAGTCTTCATTTTATTTCACAATATGCACAAACCTGATTTTTAAAGGCTGAGAGCAGCACTATAAATCTCTCCATTTTATCGATCTGGTGTTGAATTATTCATTAGGTTGGTTGTTTTGGAGGTCAGATGAAAAAGACAGAAAACTATTGTGGTGAATTACAGCAAAAAAAAAAAGAAAAAAAAAATCAATAGTGAAAACAGAAGTACCTGTGTGAAATGAGCTGCAACAAATGATGGACACACACCACAAAGTCTTTATGTAGAAGAGCTCTGCTGTTTGTAACATTGTTTAGCAATAAATTAGGCGCAACACTTCAACTCAAGAAAGCTCTTAAACAGCAAAAAAATAACATGCATCCATCTTCTAACACCCTTGTCTCCATGGGTCAGGAGGGGTGCTGGTGCCTATCTCCAGCTAACGTTCCGGGCGAGGGGCAGGGTCACCCTGGGCAGAAAGACTCTAGGCTGGGAATTGAACCCAGGACCTTCTTGCTTCAAGGCAACAGCTCTACCAATTGTGCCACTGTGCAGCCCCCCTCCCTCCCCCCCAAAAAAATAACAAAGAATTGTAAAACTGCACATACCGAAGGGAATCCTGCAGTTCCACCCATGGTGACAAAAGACATTTCTATGAAGAAATTTGAGCTGTGTTACTCTCTCCCTTGCTTTTCTGTAACACATTGGTATTTTAAAGTGCTTCTCAGTTTGTAGTTGTTTTATGGCTTTCTGTTTTCATTATTCCCTCTTTGTTGATACAAGTTGTGATTTTAGAAGCAGTTTCTCTGCCTTGTGACAGCATCCTCGACGTAAAGTTGTGGTTGTGGTCAGAAAGGTAAATATGTCCAGAAAATGAAGAGGCAGAATCATGCCTGTGCAAGTATGGCTGAAAGTGGGAGGCTAATAAAAGCAGAAGAAAGGAGATAAAGTGAAAGCAAGAGAAACAACAGACATGTTGAAAACTTTGCTGAACTGAGTGCTGGATCCAAAAGAAGCAATATAAAAATGGTAGATCGATGCACCAAATGGTTATTTTCTCCATTAGTCATCTAATGGCCGAGATAATAGTGTTTCAGATGGGACATTATTGAACATCTAATGAACTTCTGACTTCCATTATGTCTCAGATTAGAGGATAAAGAGAGACAGAAATGAACGTTAATGGTTCATCTAAGTGCCTTATAATATTTGCTCCTAAACTTCTCACATTTTCTCACATTCCCACCTTCAAGGTGTGTTTAAGAGCAGGGAGGAGAGAGAGGGATATCAGGGAATGTCTGGAAGAGGATTAAACGAATAAATGGTTGAAGTTCAAGTTCATTTGTGTAACTCATTTCAGTAACGAAGCTGACCAAAGTGCTGTACATCATAAAAACATAATGCAGTCAAAAATTTTGAAACAAGCAAAAAATATTACATTTTGTCAAATGCCATCATCTAAATTATCAATACACATCAAGTTGATCAATGTTCCACTTAATACTAATCAACAGTAACTCTATGGTGGATTTTTAGCCTTGATTTATAAGAAGTCCGTTTTTAGGCTTTTTTGCGTTTTTTTTAAAGTTTGTTCCAGATTTGTGGTGCATAGAAGCTGAATGCTCCGTCTCCATGTTCTGGTTCTGGTTCTGGAGATGCAGAACCAGAACCAGAACCAGAAGACCTGAGAGTTTCTGGAAGGTTGATGCAACAACAGCTGTTTAATTCATGTTGGTGCTAAACTGTTGAGTGATTTCTAAGCTAACAGTATTTGAAAGTCTGTTCTCTGATCCACCGGGAGCCAGTGTCAGGACTTTAGAACTAGAGTGATGCGCGCCGTCTTCCTGGTTTTAGTGAGACGGCCAGCAGCAGCGTTCTTGACGTGGTTTTGATGAAGTCTGGGAGTCTGGTTGTCCTGTCTGAGTTTGTGAGGGAACGACAGCAGCAAGTAATTAAGGGAAAGCAAAAATGTTAGCGGAGACATTTTCCATTTGGGTCTTTACTGCATTTAGAAACCAGAGTGTTAAAAAGAAAAAAAAAAAAGACCCAGCCGTTTTCTGGTAAATGTTATTTGGTGTCTGGAAAACGAGCTCTTTCAAAACTTCCCGAATATTAAGTCACAATTTCTAGATATTGGATCGTCTCCAGCAGCAAAATATACAATTTATTGTAATGATGAAGAGCAAATTTTTCCAAATTTCTCTTTAATCAAATAGTTTTATTGAAGAAAGCCAAAGAGAGAAAACAGCAGACGTTTATATTTCTCATCTAAATCTAAACAGCGTCAGTTCTAAGCTGATGACAGATTCAGTTTCTTCTTTGGATCACTATAAAGAAAACAAAAGTGAGTTAATCTCACTTCAATGTCAACTGATTTGAACAAGAGCAACATTTGTTCTGCAGAACAGTGGAAGAGGAACCAGAACATCCAAATACACCAATATGAATATTAAAGCACAACTATTAGAGTCCAGAGAAGATCAGATTTTCATGTGGAGAAATATTTCAGTGTCAAATAAGAAGAAGAAAAAACAAACATATATCCTCCTGGAACACAGAGAACTACATTTAAACCAGAAAAAGTCAAGAACACAATGGCAGAGCAGAGATCAGAACAATGAACCCTGATCAGCAATCAGAGAGAAGAGAATAAATCTAGTCGGGTTTACAGAACTCTGCAGAGTTTTCTTTGCCCAAAACCCAAACTCCAGCCAGTAGCGGCTGAGTGAATGTGGTCTGGACTCTGTGGATCAGAGTCATGGTGTCAGAGACGCAGTAGAAGGACAGAAGACCTGCTGTGTGATCCAGGTACACTCCTAATCTGGAGGAAACTGGACCTGAGACGGAGGTCCAGATGTCGTTGTGACCAAATTTAGAACTTTGACAATCTAAAGCCCAAGATTTGTCATTACATCCAAAAAAACATTCATTCCCACTTCCTACTCTGCTGATATTCTTGTATGTGACTGCTACATAAACTATCCCGCTCCACTCCACCTCCCAGTAACAACGTCCAGTCAGACTCTCTCTACTCAAAACCTGAGACCAATCGGTGAATCTGTCTGGATGACTAGAATAAGACTGAACTTTACTCATCCATGTCACCTTCCTCTTCCCCTCTGACAGTACCAGATATTTGTTTGCTGTGTTTGGATCCAGAGTGATTTCACGGTAATATTTCAAGAACTCAGCTCTGCTCTTTGGTTCTGGTTCTGACAGTAGAACATCCACCTCAGTGACCATCAGTGAGATGTTTGTCCATGAGTCTCTCAGGACATCCTGTAGTTTATCTCTGAGCTCTGACACAGCTGCTGTCACATCCTCAAAGTGTCTCAGAGGACGGATGTTGATGCTGGATGACTGTGTAGACCCACTGACTGCTGGCAGTGAGGGGTAGTTGAGGAGAAACTGGTTGTGATCCTCTGTGTGTGAGAACTGCTCCAGCTCAGTGTCTTTCCTCTTCAGCTCAGTGATCTCCTGCTGCAGCTTCTCCTGAACATCTTTGACTCGACTCACTTCAGTTTCCTGCTGGGATCTGATCTGCTGCTTCACCTCAGAGCTTCTTTTCTGGAGGAGACGGATCAGCTGGGTGAAGATCTTCTCACTGTCCTCCACTGTTTTATCAGCAGAGTGATTGATGGCCTCCACCTCCTGATGAAGCAGCTTCACATCTTCCTCTCTGTCCTGGATCATATGCTGGATGTTTCTTCGTCTCTCCCACAGCTCTCTCTGCCTCACAGTCCTTTCTGCTGCGGCTGACACCATGTCGTGACCTTTATGTTCATCCACAGAGCAGAGATAGCAGATACTCTTCCGATCAGTGCGGCAGAACATCTTCATCACCTCATCGTGACGAGAGCAGATGTTCTCCTGGAGGTTTCCGGACGGCTCCACCAGCTTGTGTTTCCTTAAAGGAACCGAATCATAATGAGGCTGAAGGTGTTTCTCGCAGTAAGAGGCCAGACAGACTAAACAGGACTTGATGGCTTTCAGCTTTCTTCCACTGCAGACATCACAGGCCACATCTTCGGGTCCAGCATAGCGATGATCAGCAGCAGCAGCAGCAGCTTGGAGTCCAGTCTTCTTTAGCTGCTCCACTAAAGCTGCTAGCATGGTGTTCTTCTTTAGCACAGGCCTCGGTGTGAACGTCTCCCTGCACTGAGGGCAGCTGTGGATTCCCTTCTGATCCTCTGCATCCCACTGGGTTTTAATACACTTCATACAGTAGCTGTGTCCACAGGGAATAGACACGGGATCCCTCAGTAGATCCAGACAGATGGAACAGGAGAAGGTTTCTCTGTCCAGCTGACTCTGCTCCATTTCTGCTCTCAGTCACGGCGGCTCTGTTAGTTTTACTTCCTGATAACAGAAACTGCCATGAGCTCTGGTAAGTGCAGAGAGGCAACAGCCAATCAGCTGTTGGATCCGCCCAGCTTCAAGGCGTGTTTAAGAGCAGAGAGGAAACACAGATTAACTTAATGAGTGATGCACGAAGGGAATCTGGTTGCCCTTTTTTAATTAGTGATGAAACAACAGCAACAAGAAAAGAAGAAAAATCAACATTAGAGTAGACATTTTCCACAGAAAAAGTATACATAATAATAGTGAAGAATGGCAGCAACCTTATTAGAAAATGAGGAACTAATACAACAAGAACAATATGATGTGGAGTTAAGATCTGCCCTAAGGAAATGTCAACTCCAGAAAATGATCAAATCTGTTACGTAAGTGAACTTTGTGAATATTCAAAGTTAATCTTATTGGATTTATATAATAAAGCATGGGAATGTGGAACATTACCTAAATGTGGGAGAGAGATTTTAGTGGTATGCGGACCACAACCTTGGAACGATTGTGACCAGTCATCCGTCTTCTCGTTGCTCATTCTCTCCACAATTTTAGAAATCTTTCCTCAGATTTCTAAGGCAAATGCTCCTCACTGTCAAAAAAAAACCATGAAAACATAAGAAACCTTTTTGCATTAATTATTTACATAATATTGCTGCATGAGTGTGGTAATGAAAATGGCAGTCGACGAAAGTAAATATAATGTAAATGCAGAGTGTATTATGTAGATGCTTTCAGACCCTCACTGTGCACAAATTGGTCCCAATTAGGGAGAAAAACTTTTCAAACTATTTGATTCTATCCTAACTTTCTGTGTTTTGACCAAATGCAAACACTCAGCATAGACCACGGGTGGTGATGTGAATGCAAAGTAGAGTCGGCGTGCAGAAGTCAACTGGCCCGCTTCATTTGGTATGTTGAATTAAAAAAAGGAGTTATAAAGGAGGCCCAGCAGGGGGCGCTGCAGTGTTGCTCAGATCCAGGAGCAACACCAATTCAACACAAGCTGAATTTAGTCAAATATTAACAAAAGTCACCATTTTTGAGGAAATATATTTTAGCATAATTTAGATGCTAAAACATATTAGCATCTAAATTATGCTTATTGTTATAAAAATATAACATTTTTATGTTATTTTTTTTTTACAATTTATTTCTATGAGATTTAACAAGGCCGGGGTATTTAACTTAGTCAGCATGACCCCCGAACAAGCGGTTTTTCTGTATTGCTGAGTTGTTTCTCTGCCATTAGCACATTGAGCAGCAGGTTGACTGACAGCGTTAAGACCCGCCTCCTGGCTCCGATTGGTTGACTCTGACCGGGACGCCGCATTTCTAAAGACGTATTATTAGCACTGGGACAGATGGAGGAGTTTGATGTTTTTTTTTTTCTTTCATAGATTATCTGTCTCATATTATACTGGTACAACCAGGTGACAGTTTTAATAGATATGTAAAAAATGATTTTTTAAAATAAAAGTTAGCCCAGCAGGGCTGCAAAGTAAAACCCAGTGAACTTATCAAATTCCCGTTCTATTGTGAAATGTTAATGTTTTTTTTTTCTTTCTGTCAAGCAACATACAGTGCTTCGTACCCATGAAGTTTCTCACATTTTGTGACGCCCCGACTACTTTGCAGAACTAAGTAGTTTGCAGATGGCCTCCTGTGATTCTTCCAGAGCTGCTCAGGCTCAAGAACATCAATTTTCAAATTCTCAATTGGGTTTGGGTTTCGGTTTTCCACCACACACACAGCATCACTCTGCCTCCACCAAAAGCTGTTTGGCTTTAACAAAGAGGATTTGGCACGTTTTCACTCGCCTCTGCTGTTTAACGCGCAAGCGAATTTCATTACAAGTGTGGCACCATTTAAGGAGAAACGATTAATAACAACGTGAGACAAATGTAAAAGAAACTTTTTTTTGTTACAACAAAGAATGGATCGGATCAAACACATTCGCTCATTCGCTCTTTTTGTTCAAGTGCGAACGACTGTCATGTGACAGAGATGCGTCTCCGAGTTCCTGCAAAGGGAATTGAGTCGTCAAAGTCTTAGGGAAGCCCGTGGGTCTGACGGTGGTGACTGAGCTCCCTCTGTCTGTGCCTCTGCCTCCCGCCGTCTCCTCTTTCCCTGCAGTCTGCGGAGAGCGGCAGCCTGCGAGCAGCAGAGAGGGAGAGCAGACCAACGCTGCAGATTCCCTCTGCTCCATCATGGACCTGTGGACTAGCCGAGTCACACGGCTCGTCCTGGTGCTTGTCAGCTGGTGTGTGGACGGAAACGCAGGTGAGCCCCAACATCTCGGACACTGGGCTGTTGTTTAATTCGTTTCAACTGCATAGAATGATGCGTTCCAATCATTTCATGCGTTTTCGAACTTTTATTTTTGGGTGTTAATATTGAAAATTTGGATGTGAAGAAACCAACAATTAATAAGCTCTTTAGAATTTCTATCTACATTTATATGTTGAACTTGAGTCCTTTGCTTCCTGAAAGGTAAACATGAAAAATTAGTTGATTTTATTTATTTAGTATTTAATGCTTATTTAGTTTTAAGCGTTTTTTTTTTCCTGCCAAAACATTACAGCAGAGTTTGAAACAAAAGAATGTGCAAGAATATTAACAGAGCCACCATAACTCGTCGGTCGTCAAACAGAACAGGAGCTGACATGACCCGACTCATTTTTTTTTTTTTTTTTTTTACAATATGTTATAATGATGTGCCATCTAATCTTTGATTCTTGATAAACAGGAACCTCATAAATATGAAACGCAAATAAGAAATGATGTTTAAGCACCTCTTCCGGCATATGCAGCACTGTAGAAAAGATGTTTCCTTCCGTAAATGTGAAATTGGGTTTAAAATTGAGAAATTGTCCACATGAGGGCATCTAGTGATGCTTTAATGTGCCTGAAAGGTTGTTGGAATTAATACAATAAGCTGACGTTTGGTTAGGATACATTTGAATGGGAACTAAAGGATAAACACTGACTTTGAAAATATTTCTAGGGTAAAAAAAAAAAAATAAATAAATTACTGTCTTATCTTTAATACCCCTTAAAAAGATAAATCAGTAAGTTATGCTTTCATATTCAAACAATATACTGCATATCTTATTAAATAGCACAGAATAGAATAAAAATAAGGTGGATTTACATGAGAGAGAAGATAAAAACAGAAAGTAAGAAGAGAAGGTTGCTCCCTTGTTGCTTCAGGTTAAAGTTGCCCTCTCCTCACAGTCACATGACAAATGCTGTGCAATACATACATTTATGACGGATGCTCAGGGTTTCCCCCAGTGCATTATATGCCTGGCGGGCCACCAGGTTTTATTTGTGCCTCCACCAGGCTTAGCATTGATTATTTAATTAAGTTGTTTAAATGTCTACATTTTTTAAGACTTTAGTTGGTGTCCAGGTGTTAATCTTCCAATCTTCCCATAATAATTCTTTCATTTATTTTTCTGGCCTAGATGAGGACTGGAGGACTGGTGCATTATTCACTATAAGGGCAATCCTGTCAGGACTTTGCTTAGAGCTGCTCTTAGTGAGAAACTATAAAAAAATAAAATAAAATAAAAACTTGCATTTGCCTAAAAGAAGACTGAGTGCATCAACCACGTCAAAGCATTACATAATAAAGGCTGCAATGATTTGTGCCACCTTGGAAAGCTAATGCAGTACACAATTCACCTAATAATTAAAAATCTTTTTAATTAAGCGTCATAGCACCAACAAAGTGACAAAGTTGTATCATTCAATGGGTGAGGCCAGTAGAGAGGCGGTTTTAGACAAAATATTGAATAAGAATTTCACAAAAATGTCTAAATTCTCACAAATATATATAGACAGAACCAAAACAATAACTTATTTAGACAGTTTATCAGCAAAAAGAATTGATTTGAGAGTGTTAAGTGCAAAACATGACCATTTGAGAGCAAATCGAAACAAAATCCTTTTTGATGGAGAGTTTAGAAACTACAATACAAAAATAAAATAAAATTTCAAGAGGGAATTTGAAACTACAGTCTCAATGTCGCTACACCGGTATGGATCCGATACTGATCCCGACTTGGTATGGGCATTATTGACATTTTGGATCAATTCACCCGCCTCTATTTAGAAGAAAAAAAAAAAAAAACAAGGAGGTTGGCAGCAACATCTTTATGGAAAATTTGGTCTCGACAACATAGTTTTCACACAAAGGCAGTTGATAGTTGTACGGAGAATACTTTTAGCTCAGACTAGCCAAATCAAAAGCCCATCCACTCAGATGAAACAGAACATGTCATAATTATGAGGCAGGACATTAGCTTCAAAAGACGTTTTCCCTTCTCACACAACTTTCTTCACTTTAACAGTGGTGATGTTATTTTATCGCCCTCTCCGCAGTCCTTCGCTGTAACGCTATCTCCTCTCTCGGCTGATATGGAGTCAGAGAAGTGTGTGTTATAATCACAAGCTAATGACAGATGATATCACAGCTTTTCTAACCTCTGTGTGTGAGTGTGTGTGTGTGTGTGTGGGGTGTTCTCTTGTGAGTGGAGCGTTGACATCTTCAGATAAGTGAATAGCAATGTGTGAACACGATAAAAGGTGTTAGCTGTACACGAGTCGTGGTGTGTGTTTAGATAATGAATGACTCACCTTTCGCAAATCATAAGAGATGTTCATCAAGTAAAAGTGCAGTGCCTTGCCTTGCAAACGTGTAGATGGTTCAAGCTTTTCTACATTTTACCATGTCGCAGCTACAAACCTGTGTATTATTAAGATTTTATATGGTTGACCAACACAAAATACTGACATGTTTTTTAGTCTGCAAACTGTCGTGTTCAGGGATGTGTACAGATAGACACTAGGTGGAGGTAGATCACCTGTCCTTTATCATCTAATCAAAAAGTAGCCTTCTGAAATCTTCTGCCGTGTGTAACCTATATTAAATCTCACACTACTAAGGCAGCTGTTATACCTTTTTCATACGTTTTTTTTTTCATACTTGGGGACCTCCCCCCAAAATGTCCGTGCAGACCTCTGATTGTGTTGCGTATATGAGATATATGTTTTTCTGATTTTATTTATTCTCATCTAATGAAAGAGCAGCACCTCCTATGGCTGTAGCTTCAGGCACCTGTCTACCCGTTTGTTATGTTGGCTGTTTGTCTTTGAGCTGCACTAATACAAATTTTGTTGTGCTTCTGTATGATGTCAATAAAGTCTGATTCTGGTTTACATTGGGATTATTTAGATTAACTTTGTTGGGTATTTATATGGCGACTTAAATGATAAAAGATTAAAAGGTAACTTAATATTTTCATGCGGTAATATCGGCCTAAGTGTGTTGGACCTTTGGTTAAGTCTAACATACAGGCTGGAACATAACCTACACTAATCTATGGTTAAGGGTGACCAAGATATGGTGGATTTGGCTTTAAATTGTTTATGTTAGTCATTGGAGACCTAAAATTTGAAAAATAGTTGACATCTCTGCTTCTTATGAGTTTCTTGCAACGATTGCTTTCTTCTTCCCACGCTAATGATTCACACAATTAATAGCTGTCCTGGTAGCGTGTTCTCCCACCTGAGATGTTTTGGTAGGGTTGCAGTTTGTTTCCATTATCTGACGACTGAGTCTACAGAGCTCTGTGAGCTCATAACCTGAACCTGTATCTGGTTAGCTGCAATTGAAGTCTGCAAAGGGTATTGGAATAAAGGGGAGCTGAATTATTAGGCTGCCATACCTCTGTAAGAAAAATACACTGAAGATTTTTATTGCGATATGACAAAATATCAAGTGATAAAAGATGGTAACATGTCAGCTACCGCGTCATGATGGGCAGACTTCTTTTGTCGACTGAGGTTGAATGGTGGGGGTTAGATGCCATTGTGTGCTTCTGTAAGCACTTTGCAGATAGAGAGAATTTGAATGTGATGTTGTGAAATTGTCAGATATAACCTCGCAATTGTCAACAAGAGCATGATAGAACCTTTCAATAAAATTTAACAAAAACAAAAAGTAGTGTAGAGTAAAATCCTTCCAAAATTGTCTTTTATTTTTCCCAGGAAAGACAAAATTGTGCAAAACAAATCTTGTCTGTAACCAAACCGAAACGTGCCACATGGCTTCTTATTATAGCTGGTACACAGGCGGGGGGATGATAGGTGCTGCATTTCTGTCTGCAAAGCCACACAGCCTTCAATGTGAAGATGATGAATGTTTTATGAGACACAGGAGCTTGAGGTGGCACTGGCAGAGATAAAAAGTTGGACGAAGCTAAATAGAGGCCCTGATTTTGCTTTCAGTGTTATTTGTAAAGATTTATGTTCAGACAAGGGAAGCTGATGAAGTGGAGGCAATCTAAGCGTAGCTGGGAGGATAAGCTAGCTTTGGACAGGAAGGAGTCTGGAGTTACTAAACGTTAATGGGTTGCATTTCGAGAAGAGAAGTCTGGTTCATTTTTTTGGACAAACTTTCCCAATGCCTGAAGGTTGCCACAATCGTCACTCAGTTTTATATGAGTAAAAACACAACTGGGGTATCCAGCTTTCACAGCATTCAGGAAGGAAGGTCCTGTTTCCAGAAACAAACGGTTCTTTGTACCAAGATGGGTGGAGAGCTCATTCGGCAATGAAGACATTTTTACATCAAAACAAGATAAAAGCCAGATTATATTTTTAAAATAAAGACAAAGATATTCATTTTTGGAGACAAAAGTGAAGTTTTCGGTCAGAAGACAGTTACTACGTTTGGAGGAATAAAGGGGTAGTTAGCAAATCTGAGAACATCTTTTCCATTTCTGTAGTAGGAGTGAGGTTATTTTCTTGCAACAGGGATTGGTGCGTATAGAGGAATAGAGGAAGGAACAATACTGTGTGTGAAAATATCGAAGAAATATCTCAATTTCACACAGTGTGCAAATATCTGTCTTCAAAACAACAAGAAACACATGATGCAGTTTATGAATGGAACTTGATGTACCTGTGATATGTGCCCTGCCCCCCAAATTCTTTTTTTTTTGTAAATAGTGCATCTGTTTTATCTGATTCTCCAAGCTGGACTTAGGTCAGATAATCCTGAATGCAGTTCAAGTGTCATTAGTCGCCAGGCCTTCAGCTGACACTGAACATCACAGAGCAAAAGCTGAATAAAAGCCAACAATTTGGGATGCAGCAGAAATGGTATCTGACAGGTGATTTAATGAGTCGCCCAATGAGTCAGACAGTGTAGCAACGGAAAACATGAGAGAAAACCTGCAGTGTGAGCAGAGTGTTACTGAAACCTTCCCAACATCAAACTCCTGCTAAGATGTTCAGTTCAAAGGAAATATTGTGAGATGTCTAAAACTATTGTAGCGACATGCAATTATGTCAGCTTTTGTTATGAACTACCTTCACTGTCCTTGAAAAGTAGAGATGGAAATCAATGAATAAGCATCTTTATGAACCTCTAAGTTCAAATATCTCAACTATAAAATAACTAAACAGAATATAATCTTCAAAAACAAGGATAACAGGACTGCATTAGCCATGCTTGTTATAATTAGATAGGTATGTGGCTCAATCCTCTTAAGATTTAGGAATAAAATATATCAAACCCCTGTCACATATTTTTTGACAGACACAAAGATGTGGTTCCTCGCAAAAAATTCCTTATGGACCTGATACAGAACATCTATTTTAAATTCCAGAAAATTGAATCCGTCACAAATTATTTGGACTGCAGCTATTTACAATAAAGGCGAATACATATGCGACATACACGTGGCCCTGTAGATGAATTTACTTAAGTACTACTCAATAAAACGGATGACCATTAAAAAAGGCAAACGTTGCCTCGTTTGGGGAGACTGAAGAACCATCGTGGAGCTGGGCCTGCTAGCTAGTGAGCATCTGGTGGTAGCCACGGTTCTAAAAAAACTACCGGCATCAAGTGTACAACCTGCAGTAAGGAACATCAGGAACTAGTGCCATGGAAGCTGGGTGGCAGGTGAGGACGAGGCCTGGGCATGCTAGTTTCTGGCGGCATACCAGGATGGCTTAGGAGAAATGGGCTATGTCTCGATTCAGCGGCTAAGTTCTTCATTGAGCGTGAAGACCCGAGTTGTGCGGCTGTGACTTGGGACGGTGTAGCCTTCAGATTTATTCCTGCCCTGACTTGACATATGTCCTGTTACTTAACATGGAGGGCTTGGAGTCTCACCTCACTGGAGGAAAAGGAGCCAGAGCTGGTCTTTGAGATGAGCAGTACCCGCTAGAAATAGTTACCTCTATAAGCAGTTTGAGTTAGTAAGTAAGTAAAGTGTTATTTACATAGAACACACTTTCTAAACAGTGACAAAACAAAGGCGGGTGTCTTTCCCCTTTCGCTCAAGAATTTAAGAGGTATAAAATGTCAGTAAGATTCTCACTACTTCAGCAGGTGAGGTTTGCGCTTTCTCTCCCGGCCGCAGCAGGGGGTCTCCGTTTTCTGTTGCTATAGGGTGAATGTTAAACCAGCAGAAACTATGGGAACATGCAGCTGGCTTAGTGAAGGAAAGTTTGAAAAGCAGGTAAAAAAGCAATGACTGGAATCTCACATATAAACCTCTGTCTTGCATGCACACTTCACGAGTTGCCAGATAATTTCTGAAACTTCTGAAATTTCTGTTCTAAATTATCTTGAGTTTATCCCCTCTGGGTTTTTGCCTTATTAAATCACCCTATTGTCAAGTTAGTGCCTCTGTGACAAAGAACTCATGCTGTCTATTTTTGCCTCACATCTTCAAAATCGATTCTATATTTCTAAAATTCTCCACCACACCGAGGAGTCGGGACCTTTACTAAAGAAAAAGCGTGAATGTGCTGGGGCATACATGAGATGTGGATTTGTGAAAGAAACTGGCATGTTCTGATATTTTTGATTCATAAAGAATCATGCTTTCAACACCCCAGATCTGTGTCTTCCACTGAACACTGTGAGCCGAACGCGTGTGAGCTATATGTGCCCGAAGTTAGTTGGAGTCCTGCTGTGACTTTTGAGAAATGGTATTCGAATTTACCGTCTATTTATCTAGAATGTCACCAATGAAACTCTGTAATTTTATAAAACATTTTCTAATGTTTATGTCTTTTTTGTGATTCTCAGAAACGTGTCACAAGCCGCTGGTATCGAGCTTATCACCGTCGTCATTCAGAAGCTCCTCGCAGCTGTCCAGCAGTCATGGGCCGGGTTTTGCTAAATTAAATCGGAGAGAAGGTGAGTGACATCACTGCAGCCGTCACACTGTAAATTATATCGCTGTGTGGTTATTAGCTATTAGCGCCTTAGCGGAAGTACACCCACCACTGATAACTAGTCTATAACATCGTAACATGGAGCCACACTGGACAAACAACTCTCATACCTAAAGGTTAACCTAATGGTGCGTTCACACCAAATGCATTTGACACTTCAAGTTCGACATGTGTGTACTTAGCATAGATGCAGATGGCATCTGGTTTACAGTCAAACTCTATGTGGAGGCGCGTCAGCTCTAGCCTTTGTTTTCCGTTGGAGTGTGTCAAACGCTCCAAACGGTTCAAATCTTGCAGCGCCGCAATGTCCCTCGAGGCGCCTCCATATAGAATTTGAATGTAAACCAAACGCGCCTGACCCTCAAGACGTGTTTGGTGTGAATGCATCATAACATGATGGTCACACATGGTCTGTAGAACAATGCCGGAGAACGCAGGGAAAACTTTGGTCAAACATGCAGAAAGACAGGGAGCAGCCTTTCATGCGCATAAATGTGCAGCAAAAATAATTCCTGACAGACTTTGGAGGTTTTTGTGTCTCTTCCTTCAATAGTTCATGGTGCAGCGACAGAGGGGAACAGGGTTTCCAATTAGTTTGGATTATTTGACACAGCGCAGCCAGTGTGAATTCGAACCACACCAAAATGTAACAAATGTAGCAATTTTGGTCCCTAATTGAGCCGAGTCTATATGACTGTCATGTGTGAAGGCACCCTAAATTTTTGTTCTAAGTGTCAACAAAAGTAGAAACTTTGAATGTACTTTTGGATCAATTCAAATACTAACTTCAGGTAAATTAAAGTACTTCTAATCCAAGTACTGACTCCTTTTCAATACCTTCACAGATGCAGCAAAAGGATAAAATTTTGCCAGTAGTGTAGAAGCGATGTATCAAAAATGCTACACAAACTCAGGATGTAAATCACTGTACATCTTTCACTTGTGCTGCTTAAAGCCGTGCATATAGATTACTGACGCAACTCAGTGGGTTGCTGTCCTGAAGCCAACTTCATACTCCTCTGCTCTGCAGGATGCTGACATCTCGCACTGTGCTGAAAGGCAACGTGCTGAGATTAAACATAGTTTAGGCTTAGTTGGACATCATAATACCAAAATGATCACAGAGAATTTTTTTTCTGTTTAAGGGAAGACAGACAAACCCTCAGATATGTGCTGAGCAAAATAAGCCTCCCACCCACTAGTCCGGTTGTCACATGTAACATTTAGGAGTTTTATATCAATAAATAATTGCTGCCTATTGCATCCTTCACTACACAAGCTCTTTTAAATTCCCAGTGTGTTTGCAGTGGTTGTGCAGAGAATCTCCCTGCTGTTTCTGCTCCACTGACCATGACACCTCACACCATGTGATGAGCTTCACTTGGATTCAAACTAGCCAACCCTTCATGAGTTGATTGTAAGGGGGGAAATTGGTGGTGTAGTGTTCCTCATTTGTGCTGCGGTTTATGTTTGGGAAACTGATAAATAATAAAGTCGACATGTTTTTGCTGATCCGATTTAGAACACCTACAGAGGCGCTCTGAAGTTGCACATACTTTATCAGTGGGACTGATAAAGTATATGATATGTGTTACAAAGAAATAAGCTAGTTTGTGTTGCTGGAGTTGTTGTTTATTTACTGCCTGATGATTTACCAGTTAATCTGGAAACAAAGTAAACCAAAATTGCAATACCTTGTATAAAATTCAAATAATCACAAACTTAAATCACAGATTTAGACCAAATGAGCATATCACCAGCAAAGTTATGCTAGATGTATCTAACACAAATTAGATCAATCCAATCTTAGATTTATCAAAACTCTCACAGCTTAGATAAGAGCTAAGGCCATACTTAATGGCATAAAGGCATATTTAGCATTATGCCATACTGTACTGTAAGCAAGAGCTAGCATTGTGCTAATAAGCTGCTAATGTCATAAAATAACCTATGATTCCACAAAAATTTTTGTTAGCTTAAAGCTAATTTGTTAAAACACTCATCTAGTACAAAATACACCGTTCTCAGTAGTTTATCACATTCAAAATCACCTCATGTTAAAGAACTTAACTTGTTTGCATCCTCTGATGACGGCATAAACTACTTCCGGTCCACCATCAACTCGCTTCTGGTTTTCAGTCATTTATACCAATGTGAATAAACTACAGAGCCACCTAGCTGAACGGACTGAATAACCTTGAAAATATCCTTAGTGGAAATAGTAGAGTTCATTTTTATTGGATGTTTCCCTGGCATGGACCTGGAGACAATGGAGAGTATTTTAATTTTAGTAGGGTTGAGATAAGAACCATTTCAGTAACCTAATCTTAGCTTGTTTCATTCCAAATCCAGTTTTCCATGTAGGGTTAGTATCCTGTTGAATCACTCAACTGTGCCAAAGTCTCAGCTACTTAAATGTGGATTTGTGGTATTAAAAGAACTTGGTGGAGTTAACTTTGTCACAAAGGGGCTTTCTTTTTGCCACATAAGCCAAATTTTGATTTATAAAAGCAATTAGAAGGTTAGGACAATCACGGGGTGAATACTTTTTACAGACAACACTTCTTATTTTGAAGATTAGTTGACAATAATATGGAGAGCAACATTCTTTTCCCTTCGAAATAGTCATTTTGCGATGTCAATTTCATTCTAGAGAACAACAGGAATTGAGCTGCAGGTAATTTACGATAGCCTTGGTCTTCCTTGAAACGTGATTGCCCTTGAAGTAATAGCAACCTTTCAAAGAGTCAATATCATTGATGGATGCTGCTGTGTCTGCTTCAGAGCTAACAACCATCAAAACCAAATAGTGAACCACTAGGATCCACTGGGCAGAGACACGCTAACAACCATCAACCAATCTATGACATAGTGGACCACTGGGTTGAGACAAAGTTACTCTTAAATAAGTGGAAAGAGAGAAAGATGTTAACTTTAAGAGGTAATTAAGCAGTAAGACTTGATTACATGTCTGTGTCTATGACATAATTCTATGAGTAGGAATTATGTCATGCCAGCAAGTAAAAGATGTAGTTGCTAACTGTAAGGATTTGGGTTTTTCTTTTTAGGTTCTGTTTCTTGTGAGTCTCTGTGATGTCCTGTCTCGTCCCCCTTGATTGTCTCCCAGGTGTGTCTCGTCTCCTGATTACGCCTGTGTATTTAAGTCCCTCTGTTGTCTCTGCCGCTTGTCGGGTCCTGGTCGTATGTTTAAGGTCGTCTTATGTCTAGCATCTCGTGTCTAATGTTGTTTGTGGTCGTCACAGTGGAACTGTAAAGTCCTGTGTCGGCTACAGCTCGCGTGTTCAGTCTTTTTTCAGACCAGTTGCTACCAGTGTTAGCTTTAGCTTTCTGCTCACTGTGCTGCCTGCTTCTGGGACCGTGTTAGAGCTGCATATTCATCATTAAAACCACATTTCATCTCCTACCTGGGTCTACTGCGTTCGTTATTTCACCTCCAATTCACGACACTGACTTACAATTTAGTGTTATCGGGTTACTAACAGGCATAATTGTCTTGAATTTTCTCTCAGTGTTTCAGTTTATTATCTTTTGATTACAAAGAAAGTCATAATCTTTTATAGTTTGTGTCCTGTTTAACAAGAAAGAGAAAGAAAGCAGACATGTCTTTATAGTTTGTTTTCAATAGTGTTCAATATTCAACATCAATTTAATAATGGCAGACTGAAGATCTCATGTTTTTTGCACATTTAATGCCATTCCAAAGAATATATGTATTTTTTAAAAACGTTTTTAGATACGCATTCATACAGAAATATGTAGATTTTATATCACCAATACAGTAAACAAGGTTTCCCCTAGAAAACCTGCTCAGCCCGGTGGTTGGGCGCTAGGGCAGTCATTCATCCAGCGACCCATCGTGTTTGAGTTAAAAAATGTTTTTAAAGTTGACAGGAAATTTGAAAATATCATTTGATAATTATGCATAATTGAAAGATTGGAAAATTAATACGTGAACACCAACTATAAAAAATGCAAACATTTTAAAAGTTCTTAAATAAATAATCAATGCTTAGCCTGGTGGGGGCACCATTAATGCCTGGTGGTCCGCCAGGCTTATAATACGCTGGGGGAAACCCTGAGTAACAGAGCAAAGGGTGTCTCAAAAAAGTATCATATTTCTTAACACTGTACACCACACAGTACCCTCTAAAAAAAGAGAGAGAAAAAAAATGATCAAATTACCCAAAACACAAACTGAGAAATGTGATTTATGCATCAGCGATGGAACATTTGAGCTGAAACCTCACTGCTCCTCCAGGTAGGAAGGGTAATTTCAGATGAAGCTCCGGTTCAGAAATTCTCCCATTCTCTCGTAAATCTAATGATGGACAACAAATGAAGTTTTCTTTCAGCACAGGCCTGCTTCTGGCTCATTTGACACAGGTTTTATTTGCTGATTTTTTTTTTTTCATCCAAGATTTTTTATTCAACAGAAACAAGGACTGATGAAATGAAATGAGATGAAAATCCAAGAAGCTAAAGCCAAGTCAGATGCTGCTACACTTCATCTCCATGCAGTTTTTTTTGTTGTTGTTTAATATGCTGAACTTTTGACCTCATTTGGTGTATTATTTACAACTAACATGCTAAACAACTTTATTATATAAGTCGTCACTCACTGTAACTATATAGTGCATTATATTGACATATTTTAATATTAAGCTATTTTGCCAAGTTAACATCCAATGAAAAGATTCCATTTCAAAGAATCTGCACAACATGAAACATCACAGCTGTGAAATGATGCAACAAACATAAATAATCTTTATAGTGAAACTGCTGAATATTTCATGTGACATTATTCAGATGTACAAATGCAACTGAAGTGTAAGAATATCTAATATAATGTATTGTTTCAGTGTATTTCTGGGACAAGGGTGTCCGCAACCCTAGAAATGTAAAGAGTCTTTGTGCTCACAGGACAGCCAAATAAAATGTGTTTAGAAATATAACATGACTTTTTGAAGAAAGAGAACTTTTCAGCCAAACACCTACTTTAGGAAATTTCATGTCATTTTTAAACCACTAGCGTTTTGCTTTCATTTCTGGGATTTAAAATAAAGACGAGCACAAAAGAGATTTCAACCTAATGGCAATGAAAATATATTGGTGCTGGTACTTTTAATGTTATTCTTTGTATAAAATGCTATAAAAGCAGTGCAGGAAATTTTTGAAAAAAAGATTAAAAACCCATTTTTTGTTATTATGTCTATATCATATATATAGACATAATATATGTCTATATATATGACATGTATTATGTCATATATATACATGATATTATGTCTATATCATATATATAGACATAATAACATATTAAAAACATAAACTGAGTCCTTTTAATTTTTAGCCAAAGGTATTAAAGGAGCAGTATTATGTAAAATTGACTTTTTTTTCTAGCTGAACATCATGTAAAAATGTTATTCCTTCATCAAAAACATACCTGGTGTGTTGCCTGGGTGGTGACGTGTATGTCTGGGATCCTTCAAGCTCCGTGGCAACCATTCAGCTCTGCAAAACGCCTGGGTGGACGTAGGACCGCCTCTGAGATGAAACTTCTCCACAGAGTTACAGTTTCCAAGCTTCCACCTCACACAGCACCCTTCTCTTATATCGCCAACCCTCAGCTCCTTCAGACTAGCCGGCAGCAATTAGCAAACACCTGGTGTAGCCGCGCATCTGCTGAGCTCATAATATGAGCTACTTCTCAGTGCAACTCTGGTAAAAACACTAAAGGGTTAATAGAGGAACCGTTGTGATGACTTCCTGAAGACGGAGTTTCAGAAAGTGATAGAGGCCCAACTTCAAGGCATTAAATTGCAAAATAAAATTTCTTTTAAGTCATATTTGATATATACAGCATTTTTATAACAGCTGAGGGTAACATAGTTACTTGATTGTGCTATAAAATGACACTGTGTGATTGGAAAACACACAGTACTGCCCCTTTACAGATTATTTTGTTTCATTTTCTGCCTTACACCTTTGATTAGCCACACATATTATTCAGTATTCAAAAAGTTTACAAACAAGCTACATCCCAATACAATTTGTAGAAGAATCTCAGTGCTTCATAGATCTGCCCCACACCGATATGCAACTGACAATGCTCACATGTTCATGCAGAGGAAACAATAGTAAACGTACATGGCAAGGACAAACGTTTTCAGCTTTTACCACCTCATCTTAACTCGTTACGTTGAGAAATAACACATTTTCCTCACTTGCTTAGATTGATTCTTCCCTCTCTCGTTTCTGCTGCAGGCGCTGGAGGCTGGTCCCCTCCTAATTCAGACAAATATCAATGGTTGGAGGTCGACCTGGGTGGGCGGACCCAAATCACATCTGTTGCTACGCAAGGTCGCTATGGGAGCTCTGACTGGCAAACGGCCTACCAGCTGATGTTCAGCGACACGGGACACAACTGGAGACAGTACCGACGGGAAGGACGCATAGGAGTGAGTTCATTGTCATAAAGCAGCTTTTCTCAAACCTTTTCAGGCTGAGGACCACTTAACCCATTTAACAAACACTCATGGACCACCCAACAATAAATAACACAACGAAATAACACGATATCTTAATATATTCTCCTGAAATTAAAATATTAGCCTTTTAACACACGTATTGCCACGAACATGTCTACACAGAGCATTTTGAGTTATTTACATATTTTGAAAGTCTGAACTCCAAAGCTTTCCAATTATGTCTAAGACATGGAAATTAAAAAAAGAAGTTGCTCTTTACTACCAAGTGTTGTGTGTATTAATATCATTGAGGCCTATTTGTAATTTAGAAGCACAATTGAAAGAAAAATAGACTTGAGTTGCACAGAAACAAAAAATTCTTCTGTACCATTAAACATAAAAAATATACACCTACTTACTTATTACTTGTATTAAATTAATTCAATTTAATCATTTTTAATTTAATAATAATAACAACAGCTTTTTGACGTGTGAGCAGAGCATCATAAGCAAGCAAAAAGTCATAAAAAAACAAAGAGCCGTTCAAAGGAATCAAATCGCTGGTGAACGACACGTCAACACTCTCAGCTGTTATGACTTGGCTTCTTCTGATGTAAGTAGTTTGTTGTTTTCTTTCCACCAGTATCTTCAGTTTTTCTTTTGAGCAACCAGTTTTATGCCATTTATTCATTATTGTTTTTAAACACAACCAATATTTGGTAAGCCAACTGTGCGCGTCGTACTTTGAGCTAACGTCACGGCAAATAAACGGTTTGAGAAAGGTTTTTCTCAAGCCACTGACTTTCTCTACTATTCCAACAGCGGGAATAGTCGTTAGTGTTTGGAAATAAGTACATTTGCAACTGGGACTCAACATTTTTAAAAAATCACCGATGTCATGGGTAATTTTCAAAAATGCTAATTAATTTTACATTAGAAAATTATGACGGGAAAAAATGAAATTGAAAAAAAGGTATAATAAAACCAATGTATTGTCTTGCAATGTTCTACAATAAAATTGTAATTGCATGTTTCGCTAATAAGATGAAACGTTTTAATTTGAATTATTGATTAAATGTAAAGATAGTAATCATGTAGCATAAGCTAGCTTTTGTCTCTAGTTGGATGAAGGCAAAAAAAACAACAACAAAAAAAACAAAAACGCTTTTAGGGACTTTACAGTTAAGACGTGTCAAACTCAGGTCATAATGGAGTCGATTCTGCACAGGATTTGGTAGAAGTAAGTGAACGAGCAAACCGCCAGATTTCTGTGGGGTCCATGTCGCTATACCAGAGGCAGTCCTAGCCTGTTTGGCGCCCTGGGCGAACCACGTTTTCGGTGCACTCTCTGCCCCCCCTCTTCCACAAAGTTGTTGAATTAACTTTGTAGCTTAAAGACTTATGAAAGATGAGCTCAATACTTGCGTCTGCTGAAGAATACATGAGAGGAACAGGGACAACTTTTAGGCTTTCAGATCCTGATGACCTCTAATGGAACATATTGTAGCATTTCCATGGGGTGCCTTAAAACTCCTGAAGCGCCGCATATTAGTTTGCAAAGTTTATCATGACTTTCAAGGTTTGCAGTTGCCCGCTGAGCTGCTCGTCTGTCATAACTCCTGTAAGGCTTCCTTTTAAGCTCAGTAAGGCTGCATTTCTCTGACTCGCTGCTCTTCTCACATCCTTTCCACTTCCCATCGCCTGTGAAGGAGCATGAGAGCCGAAAACAGGGATTACAGTTGTCTGAACTTAAGCTTTCTGGTAGTACGGGAGAGATTTCACCGTAGGAAAGAGGAACATGCAGACCAGTTTCACCAGCATAACCACCAGAGAAAACCAACATAATGTGCCAACTAGCTGAACCCTGGTGTGTTTGGTAAGTGATTGAAAGTGTAAAAAGTGGAATTTACTTAATATTGTTTTTCTTGAAGGTTCATTGCTGAAGGTATTATGTGGTTGGAGTTTGTGACTGGAGGAGTTCTGTTAATGTTCATTAAAAGGTCACGCAAGCATGAAAAGCATAAAATTCAATTTTATGCAAAAACAAATGTATTCTGTCTGATAGTATTGTTTTAGAAGTGTTAATGGGCAGTATGATGTGTTTTCCAAGTACACAGTGCCATATTATAGCACAGTCAACAGCTGTGTTACCTTCAGTTATACAAAGGCAGTATATCAATGTGGTGGATGCTCCTACCACCACCACATTGTGTTATTATTTATTTTTCTTGATATTAGTTCAGTTTTATGTTTTAGTTATTTTATTCAGACATATATTTTCCAATGGGTGAAAACTTTAGGTAATATTTGTCTGGACGGTTTACTCACACTTGTTCCTTTGTTTGAGGTTCTGCAACTACAGACCACCTGGCGGGGGAAACCTGGAACATACCATTATTTTTTTTTTTTAAGACTGAAGGGGGAAGACTTTGTTTTGTATTTCAAGTTGATTTTAATTTTGTCACTTAAATATTCACTTATTATTGTTTGTGCTAAGTTAAAGTTAGTTTTGCTTTAGTTGTTTCATAGGATGCTTTAGTTAATTTTGTATTTGTTTGTTCTTTTGTTATGTTGTGCCTCCCTCTTGTGGTAGACTTTGGTTACTCCACCCCTGTTTAATCAGCCTTTTGTTCTTTGAAGGTCAGTTTGTTTGTGTTCAGTTGACCTCAGTTAATTTTGGGCCCAAATCTGTTATTTATCCTTAGATTTATTCTTGCATTGAATCTTTATGCTTTAACTATTTTCTTTTTTTAAGAATTAATTTGAAACTTGTTTTACTTTTTGAACACTTTTTGTCCTTGTTTGAGTCTGGTTCCTCACAATCAAATATAATTTAAAAGAAAATTGACTTTGTCATATAACATCTTGAAATTGGGCTCCTGTCACTTTAAGAAACTCCTACTGTTTCTGAATCTTCTGTTTTCTGAAACACAAACATATCCTTTCATTTCAATGCAGTACATATTTCTTCAATTAAAAGGTTACAACATTTAATTTCCCTTTGGGATCAATAAAGTATTTTTGAATTTTAATTGAATATCGGAAGTATGTAAATCAAGTACTTTCCATCAAAAATAATAAAGTTTTCTCAACCATGTCCACTTTTGGCCCTGCAGTCAGGTGATAACCTCTTAATACTAATAATACATTTTATTAATAGGGATCTTTCCTAGGATGCAAGGTCACCTTACATCATTGACTAACTATATATTAGCATAATATGTAGTTAGTAATATCCTACGTCACATTATTAGTTTATTTTGCTGTTGTGTCATAGTCTATATGTTGTGATATATGGAGATCTTTCTCGTTGTTGCTGTTTTGCAGGCCTTTCCTGGGAACAGTAATGCAGACAGTGTGGTCCAGCACAACCTCCAGCACCCTGTGATCGCTCGATTTGTCCGCATCGTTCCTCTCCGCTGGAATCCAGACGGTCGGATTGGACTCAGGCTGGAGGCGTACGGATGTCCTTACAGTCAGTTTTCCCCCTGTTCTCCCCTGAAGCATCCATATGCAAAGTGACAATATTCAGCTGTCTTCATTAGTGCTGGTGACTTTTTGTTCATATGTTCTCTGAATGTATGTTTTCATCTGCTTTTAAATCAGTCAGAAATTTGTTTAACCTTTTTTAAGGTTAAAAATGGTAACTATTTTTTAAATAGTTACTTTTAGACATGTGGGTTATTCGCAAAATTATGAAGCAGGCTATAAATGTTATTTTAATTCTAATTTACTTGGGATACTTTGCCTTATTTGTATTAGATACAATTCATTTATTGGAATTTATCCTGTTTGTGTGAACATTTTTAGTATTCATAATTGAGAACACAATTCTCCCTGTGGATTTAAAAATGATTTCCCATTTCCCTATATATAGTGAAGGTGTAGACAATATGAAGACAGTGATGAACTTGTGTTAACAAAGATAAGAGTTCAGTTTGTTACTTATTCAGAAGTTCGACATTAGTAGGGTTTAATCTCTGTTTACTATATATTTTTAACGATTGTATTTCCAATGGAGTAAATATTACATTTTCACCATAATAAATCAGCTATTAATGTTTTTTGCATGCTGAATTGAATGTTAAAACACTTATTTGTTAGATATGTTAGTGAATAATAAAATGTATACAATAATTAATAAATGTTTATGTTGTAAATAACTTAGGAATGTTATTAGAGATTTGAGACTTAACTCAAACTTAGAAGGTTTGTGAAGTCAAGACGTTTTGACTTCAAGATGGAGAACTGCAAAAAATACACACAGTGCTGTGAATTTTGTTCAAGTATTTCTCAAAAAAAGACAGAAAAAAAAGAAAAGATGCACCCAAAACTTAGTCAATATTCCCCTAAGACTCAGTTTTGCGAAATAAACCAGTTTCAATATGGCCAAAAAAAAAAAAAATGATTTCAGCCTAGCGCCAAGACTTTTTAAATCAAAAAACAAGAGTTTTTTTATTTTTTTTTTTTCAAAATTTCTCCACTTTCATTAAGCTAATTTATTTTCAAAATGTCAAATCGCACATTTATGCGGTCGATGACGCAGCTACTATTGTGATTGTCCTTTTTTCAGATTCTGACACGGTGAGCTTCGACGGCGACAGCAGCCTTATTTTCAAGCTGAGTCCAACACCAAGACAAACATCCGCTAGCACCATCGACCTGACATTTAAAACCATGAGGATCTCTGGTTTTCTGCTTCACGCTGAAGGACAGGATGAGCTTGGCCTCACTTTGGAGTTACAGGACGGACAACTTCTGCTGCTCCTCAGAAAAGGTAGGACTCTGACACCCCGATGGTTAAAAGTCGAGTCTTCAACAGTCGTGGGGGTGTGCGTATGTGTGTGTGTGTGTGCGTGTCTTCACAGGTACCTTTTCTGTTGCGTTTTGTATGGTTCCATTGTCAGTCAAATAACAATTGCAGCCAGATGAGCCAAGTATTAAGAGGTTGTCCTCTAATTAAAAAAACTGGAGGCTTGGCTGGTTTGTGATTTATCAATTTCCTCCCTTCTTGCAAATGCAGACACTGCAGGTCTACCTCAGGAGACCATCTGTGAGCGGTTTTAATTGCTCAGTCCCTGCCTTTCTAATTCCAATTCATTGACTTTAAAAATCACATCACAGGCAACCACTGGCTAATTTGCACCTTTGTCTGCATTAGATTTGCATTAGTTAGTGCAGGTTTTGCTTCAGCTAACCCAATAAGGTCACTCATTTAGCCTCAGCAGCCTTCAGAAGCACTTATAGAAGTCCCTTTGTTTCACTCTGTTTGCCCGGAGCTGTCCAGGCTGCCGGAATAAATATCCAGACTCATTTAGGACGTAAAATACAATCCAGTGGATTCAGTAATGTACATTTATCAAAATGCCTCAGCATATATCAGAGGCTCACGTACACATAATTGGGTTTTTATTTTGGCGCTGTGATTAATGCGGTGGCAGATAAACGTTTGTGTTTTTGTTGGATTTTCACTTCATAGCACAAACAAAACATTTCAAAACTGCTGAATAAAAACACACAATGTGGCTCATTAAAGCGACATGGTTACATTTTATTGATCATTTATATTTAATTAGAACCAGATAATCAGGTGAAAATATGAAAAAACAACAACAACAAAATCTCTCCTATTGAAGCAAAGGGTTAAAGGTCATGACTCATTCTAGTTGTTGCTGAATGGTAGGCTCAGCGGGATTTTCAGGAAGGTGTCGTGCTCTCGCCACGGAGATGTAAATACGTTGCTCTGCTTTTATCTGCACAGCCAACATGCTCCTGTCGGAGACCCTCCTGTGTCTGAGCTGATGGTCCACATCCGAGCCTCTTGGCTGTGGAGAGCATGAATTATTTCTGCAGAGTATAAAGTCTCTCTCTAGGCTTTTGATGCAGGCATAGTTTGGGGGGGGAGGGGGCTGAACAGTAAGTTGAGAAATAACAAAAATAATTGTTTTAACAACAATTCAGTATCATTAATATTAGTGCATTGACAAAAAGGAGATTTGATTTGAGCAAATTATTGCCCAATTTAGTAGATACCAGGTACAAAGTGTCCAGTCTTTTGCTCTGCACTTCAGCTTTTGCCCAAATCTGAAAAGGTTTGCTTCCTCCCAAGAGACGCAGGAGCGACTCATCTCATTGACATTTTTTTTTAAATCTATTTCTCTCCTTCTTTTTTTTTTTTTTTTCAGATGAATCTCATCAGTAGTGTGATATGAACAGGCAACATGCATCGTCCATCTGAGTAGCCAACATGTGTGTGTGTAGCACTTTGATATTTTTTGTTAATGAAAAGTGCATTGCAAATTAAATTCACTATTATTATTCTGCCTTGTCTTCTTGGACGTCCCGTGGATCCGTGGGCTCGGCGCAGGTGAAATTGTTTCGAGTCCACCTCCTGACTTTTTTGCTGCCATAAGCCTCTGAACCTTGTTAGAAATCAAAATTGGATTTCTTACATCTGGTGACCTCTGCAGCAAAGGTGTATTGCATGACACCTTGCTTTTGCATCTCAGCAAAGTCTTTCAGCCTCTGGGGGACATGGCAGTGTGAGTGGCTGGCAGAAAATAATATGAAAATCAGACTTAAGTGCAGATTTTGACTTGATAAGGCCGATGGCCTCGCAATTTTTAATCACCTGATCTTTTTTTTAAAATCCTGCTCTTCTTTGTTTTACATTTTGAAGGTCTGCTTACAACTTGGGTATGATCCACTTGCACAAAATTTGACTTTTGTTTTTTAAGATTTCAGTTCAAGAGTATATTTTCAATGTTTTCTTATATTTTGTATTATTGTACAGCTGAGATTGGATTTTAGACATAAATTCTGATATGTGTATCTCTAACAGAGACTAACAGTGTAGCGGAAAGATGTATATGTTTACTATTTCATATATTCTATGTGGTGGAGAAATGTTTTTCATTAAAGATTTCCGTCTGTAAAGTACAGCAGTCGGCGTTTTATGCAGACTGCTGTACGTAGGTAAATTCTGCAGGCTCTATAGGTGAGTTACTGTATGGGGTGCACATCTACAGCCTTAGCTCAGCAGCCTATTACCACTGGAGCATAAATCCAGCTTTAGGAGGCGAGACAGCACCGGAGAGCACAGATAAGGAGGAAATGGAGAGATGGAATATTGCACATTTAAAGCAAAATGAGACAGTTAAAAAAAAAGGAAAAAAAAGGAGAACCTTTGACTTATTCACTCGCAGAATGCAGAGAAAGTCAAGTTTCTAGAAGAAGTTATTCGAAAAGTCAGTGTAGAGATCCCAAACTGAGCATGAAGTTTCCTCATTAAACCTGCCATCCTGAGTAATAATACAAAACTTTAGTATAACAGGAAGTAGAGGACAAGGCAAACTGAAAAATCATTACAGAAACATCATCCCAGAATTTCTAAATCATAGCAAAATGAGCAGTAGCTTATCAGGCAGTTTCTGAAGAATTAAGTCATTCAAAACAGCGAGTGAAGGTCATAAAACCCAAGAATGTTTCTGCAGTAGAATTTCAGCCGGGACAATTACTATGAACAATGACGGTGATTTTCTGCGCTGTTTTGGATTTATAATCTGCCAGTAGTTTTAGCAATGGCAGCAGAGGAAGTGGACAAAGTCCCTGTCGGCCACGCTTCCAAATATTGAGCATTTACAGTCGGACCAAGAGGAATGTTTGAGACATGTTACTGCCGGTCAAAGATGATGTGCACTTCTCACACAGCAGACACAATTTCCAGTTAGCTTCGTAGCACTACACTGCCAGACGTTAGCGGTTGAGTAAAATCAACCGCTAACGTTTGGCCGCTAATTTCAACACAGTCTAAGCCCCCAGGAAGCACAGAAAGCTAGTGCTTTACCAAGCCAGCTAAAACTTTTGTCTTTTAGTTTTGTCTTCTGAAACATTTTCAAGCATTTTCTCACCTTTCTTTTTTTTTATATGTGTATAACCAAAATATTCTCTAATAGATGTTGGCAGACTTGCTGGCAGCAGGTGATGCAACAGCTGTGTACATTTTCTACCCTACGCTGGCACTTTTATCCAATACTGAGTCATGTCAGTACCATTGATGTTTGTGATTTTTTTTGTCAGTTGTTTATATTGGTCTACTTTCATTGCTTCCAAAAAAGACAATATAAACTCACTTAGGGTTAGTCACACAACTATATTCCAAGTGAAACAGCAAAAAACAAGTCCCCCCCCAAAAAAAATCAAAATCATCTCCAGACCTCAGTCTGCTGATCAATAATTAAACAAACGTCAGTCTTCTTCTCTCTGTCTCCCACCACGTCTTCAGTCCCTCCCCTGCTTCTGTTGTGACAGATCAATATAGATAAATGATTCAATACTTTTAACTGAGTCACTCTCCATATTTTATTCTTTCTTATCCTATGCAGACAGCGGGTCCCATTTCAAACAATGTCGGATTCATATTTAATGAGTGAGTGCATTTAGCGAGGTCTTCACCTCAGTTTCTCAGCACAAAAATCTTTTGCTCTGTTGGCACTTCAGGGAGCACTTTGAGAGTCAGCGGCGCTTCCTTGTTCATTTGTTCATGCTCGTCGGCCTCTTTTCTCACCTCTTTTAGTGTTAATTACATGACGTGTTGGTGCCAGCTTTCTCTGAGGCTTTAACAGGAAGTGAAGATGAAGGCCTTGTTCCTGAGACATGATCCCCGGGAGAAACGCTTCTTTTTAACTCTTCACTTTCACTTAAAAAAACCTAAAATATTCAGAATTGTGTAGCTTGAGAAATTATGTTATGACACTCAGCAATTTTTTTTCCACACAATGAACACCTTACAAACCAAGGATTAATAATTAGGATGCATTCACAACAGCCCTGTTTAGTCCGCTTTAATTTAACTCCAGTCCGTTTAGAAAGTTCGTTTGGGGAAGTGTAAATGCACAATCTAACTCTAAAAACCTCGTTCTCAATTTGGGTGAAGTGAACTCTGGTGCGGTTCGAATGCATATGTGAACGCCAAGTGGACTGGGCAATGTTCCAAAAGCAGGAAGCGAGCAATAACACAGAAAATTCTGGGTAAAAACAATCAAAACAAGCGCTCAAGTGTTGCGCTAACAGCAGAAATGACTCGTGATCTTTTACCAACAACAAAAGGGAAATCCTTCAACCATTAAAATCTCACAATACTCCATTTTTGCTTACATACTGCAAAGATGGAAGTTGGGCTCTGTGTCTTCTTTACAGGTTGTCATGTCATTTCCTTCAGTGTTACAGCGCCTCCACAGGCAGGGGTTGAACAGGTTTTTCTAAGGGTTTGGTTTGTTTGACACAAAGCCATGTGAAAGCAAACCACATCAGTTTAAAATGTAACAAATGTTGCTACTTTGGTCCCCAGTCAAACCGAATCTACCGAACTATAAAGTGTGAAAACAGCCAATTAAACTATGTGTGTACTTGATGTAATTAATTCTCACACATTTTTAATTTTTCTCATACAATTACAGTACCCTAAATGCCTCAATCTATGATCAGCATCATCAATCATTTTGCTCTCGAATTCTAGGGGAGAGTTCCAGACAGCATCTTGTGTCTCTGGGCAGCCTGTTAGACGACCAGCACTGGCATCATGTCACAGTGGAGCAACACAGCAGTCACTTCAACCTCACCGTGGACAAAAACACAAAGTGGGCGGAGATCCCACCATGGTTCACCCTCTGGGATTATGACCAGGTGAACTGTCAAACTGTTGATTTATGAGGTGTGCATGCAAAGCGTTCTTCCAGTGCAGCTCATAGTTTCATGCTGACATGTTTTCCTTCCACAGATGACCGTTGGAGCAGATCAGAACCTCGACTCTCAAAACTCTAATAGAAATTTCCACGGCTGTGTTGAAAACCTTCTCTACGATGGCCAGAACCTGATTGACTTGGCTAAACAGAGGGACCAGAGAGTTACTGTGATGGTAGATGTACTTCCAGCGGATTCGTGGAAAAACGCTCAGTTTACCTTTAAATGCACAAGATAAAGAGATGTATATTTAAAGTGCTTAACAAAATTCAGTTCAGTTTTATTTACATAGCGCCAGTTCACAACTGTCCTCTGAAGCATAAAAAAAACCCCATTTGGTTCCAATCATACATTTCAATTGGTCCTAGTTATCAAACAATGCAAATAGCTGAATTCATTATTCTAAGTGGTTTAAAACGTTTCTATCTAAGGAAACCCAGTAGCAAACATACATCTAAAAAGCCAACTTTTAGCTCATTCAAAGTTGCTATTTGCAATATCAGATCCGAGTTCACTTTTATTTTTTAAATAAAGTCAGCAGATGCACAGATTATGAAGTGCTGCTTCAGGGTTAGGATTATAGTTCTAGGGTTTGCCATTAGCTAGTAATGATGAGGTTAATTTCTAGGCTATAAGCTACAGAAATGAATGAAAAATGAAAGGGAGTCAATTTAAAGTCCTTGTGAAGCTAGAAAGCGCGTGTGCGTGTTTGGTTATTGGATTGGCACAAGCTGATGTTCTCTTCAAACTGCTTTACCAATCCCACACAGAGCTTTTGGGTTTAATCAAGTGTTGCATGCTTGACGTAAAAAGGACAGCTGGTATTCCTGCTGGATCTGATGCATCACATTTGCTGCTCTAGCAGTGCTTGTGCTGCAGATACGACTTCTCACATCTAAAAGTCTGCTGATCAGAGGAGGAATGTCTTCCATCTATTTTCTCAGCTCTTCTCCCTTTTGCTCCCTCTGTTGCCTTAGAAAACATTTCCTGGTTCCTTTTGTTTGATTTGCTTTTTGTTCCAATGGTATTATTAAGGCTATTCTAACATCCTTTGTAAGGAAAAACAGCTGATGAGGTTTCAGTACATACAGATTTGAAAAGTCCTCCATGTTTATTGAACATCATGTCTCTCACTCTGTCTTTTCCTCGTCTGACTCAGGGCAATGTGACATTTTCCTGCTCTGAACCAGTCTTCGTTGCCGTGACGTTCACGGGCCCCCAGAGTTTCCTGCGGTTGCCTGGGGACACAGGTCTGCGTTCGGCAGGGATCTCGCTGGGGCTTCAGTTTCGGACGTGGGACACGGAGGGGCTGCTGCTGACCTTTGATCTCCCGAAGCGAGACGGGACGGTATGGCTTCACCTGAGAGACGCCAAAGTACATCTTCAAATCCACAAGGCTGGACGGGCCCCTGTAGAGCTAAAAGCAGGTCAGTGCGACCCCCTACAGGTCTCAATCCAAAGTTCACAGTTTGCAAAGCAGCATCTGCTTTTTCTTTCTTTATTGTTTGTTTGCATTGGAAAAAGTGTTCAGTACAGGCAAATACTCAACACTAGAATGAAATGGAAGAAAAGCTCTAAGTGGTTTAAATGTGTGTAGATTTGCTTTGGCAACTCCTCTCACCATTTAAACATATTTTTCAGATTTAAAATAAGAATCCAGAACCAAACCAAACACGTATACATATATAAGTATATGTGTACATATACATACATACAACAGCATCATCAGCATACATGGAAAACTTGCACAAAGACTCGCTTAAGGCAAATCATGCAAGGTGAATAGTAGCGGACCAAGAATTCAGCCCTGTGGTACAACAACATTCTTTCTCTAGCTACAGTTTAAGAAGACAAAAGTGATTCATATACTTGAGGAACTGTATTTTATGTAACAGGGAAAGGGGATAACACAGGTCGCTTTCCAGAACTTTTCAGATCCACATGCATCACAATCATATCAGAGGTTATATGAATTGTTTTTGTGAGAGTAGAAAGGTGAATAATTGTGAAAAAAAACTACATGCAACTGCAGGTTCAGGCTTGAATGATGGTCAGTGGCATTCAGTGGACTTGAAATCACGACAACATCTGACCGTCACAGTGGATGGAACTGAAGTTGCCTCTGCAAGTCCCACATATGCCATCACTCCAGGAGGTCAACTTTTCTACGGCGGTAAGAGGAGCTATGCTTTCATACTAATCTTTTAAACATGGCATGTTTGACAGCAGTTGGCTTGTATTACTATAATAACACAAATATTTCTGTAAAGAGTTTGCTTGCACTATGTCAAAGCTCTGGGTATTCCTGATTTTTTTAGAGTTCGCCTTGAACGAACCTTTAAACCTTCAAGGGTTTAAAGGTTCCTTGCATTTTTTTTTAAAGTGGTCTTGAGCAATAGCCGTATGTGACTTTTTTTAAACAACTCTGATCGAGGTATCATCCGAGCATGAAAACTGACACAACTCACCAGATAAACAATCGTTCTGTCTCAACATACCAGGCAACTTTATTTAAACTAGATTTCCACGGAGTTGCATGGAAATTTTTCAACATTTATTTTACTGCATTAATGCAAAATAAAAAAAGCAAAGATAACATCGGTTGGGAAGATAGCTCCGACAAGGTTAAACAACTTTCCTCTGTTTCTAAAATACATTACCTTCAAATTCTATTCATTTCCCATAGTTTTTAGGCCTGACATCCACAGGTTAACTTATGTGCACACTCTGCACAGCGTGCTGTCAAGGTTAGCTACATGTACTGAAATGAGTAGGAGAGCACTCTTTGAGATCTTCAGAGAAGCCAAGAGTACTCTAAAAGATTCTTAGAGTTATACTTCCTGAAAATTAAGAACAAGATATAGATGGTTTAAAGTGTTTGTGCTGTACAGCATGAATATATTTTGGATTTTGTTTTATTTTAAGGTAATTCTGAGGTGTAAACTTTAAGGTGCCATTGCTAGCATTGCCTGTAACAGCTGTGGTCAGGTAGAATAACCTGACAACTGTGGAGTGCGACGATGGAGAATCAACCAGATTTTCAGATTTAAACCAAACATTAGGGCAATGTCATGATTTTCTCTGGACTTCACTGGTTGACTCATATTTTACTCCTAGGTTGCCCGGCCGAAGGGAACGGCCACTCGTGCAGAAATCCCTCCGGTGCTTTCCAAGGATGTATGCGTCTCCTGACGGTGGAAGACGAACTGGTGGATCTCATCAAGGTCCAGCAGAGGCTGATGGGAGATTTCAGTGACCTCCAGATCGACATGTGTGGCATTATGGACAGGTGAGGAAAAAAAAACATCCAACAAATTCTTTTTTTTTTTTTTTAACTCAAATTTATTTTGTCAAATGAACTAATAGTTTACTTTTTCATTTTTCTCTTTCAAAAATCAGTTTTCTAATTCAGTTTCATTGTAAGAAAAGAAGTTGGAATCCACTATTCACAATTCCTTAATTTGTGGAAAAATTTCTTACTCTTAATGTTGATGAAAAAAGTTCTGGTTCCATTTACTGATAAGTCCACTTGTACCAAGACATTTTTCCCATGATATAAGTGAAATAATCACAAAACTAGTACTTTTTTAATCAATATCAAGTAATTATTGACTTACAACAAGCTCCTATATGTTGCAGAAAAGTTGTTTGCAAGGTAGTTTTGTCTTATTTCAGGTGTAGAAATACATTTGCACTAGAAATGAGACCAAAAATACCTGGTAAGATTTTGCGTTTTTTTGCAGTGTACTTATGTAACGTAATTTAAATCGAATGTCGTAACATTTTTACAGTCTGATTAACTAACAAAATTATTCACTCCTTTAGTATTTGTTTTACAATTGCTATTAGAAAAATCCAACTGCTTTTGAACTTATTTCACTTTCTGTGTCCTAATTGCGTCAAGAAAATCCATTTTCCAGGACATTGTGTAGTTAATTGAAGACTGTTTTTTTTATTATTATTATTATTATCATTGCTTAGGCTTTTAATTCGGTTATAGTGAAATCACACTTTAAATTTTTTGGGGGGTTGAAATAGCTCCCTATTGTAAACTCATATGTTTTATAAATTTGTCATAATTCGGTTTAATGACATTTTTCTCCCACCTGAGGCGACGGACACTTTGGTCCGATCATTTCCTTCTCTCTGCCTACGCTGATGAAAATGTCAGGACAAGCTCTCCTGCAGGATTTTGCTACTTTGTTACACAGAAACCTAACATGACATTTGACCTTTTCTGAATCGTTTGAGGCCAAATGGTAAATGTTAGCGATATTATCTTATAAAAATGAGTTCCTTCGCCTTATGAAAAATAAAAAATGAGCCGGTAGAATTGATTTTCTACTTGTTTTTTTGCCTTTAAGCTCCGTTCTGCTATTTCTATTACTGATATAATCAACGTCTGATTCATCTGTGGTTTGACATTTTGGCTTATGAAAAAGTTTGCAAGTTATGCATTTTGCAGATAAACAAGGCAAGAGTCAAATGGAAAGATATTCATCATGCATGAAGCTAAATTCAAAGGTGGGGAAGAATAAATATAAAAGACAAAGAACATGTTTGCTTGGCTGTTTATAAAACTTTCTAATTTAAAAGTCGTTTACCTCAGTTTCCATTTCCCTTACAATTTGTTGCCCTCATTTTCCTCCTAAATATTTCACCCAACAGCTTCAGAGCTCCATCAGTCTGTCTTTTACTTTGTTTCTCTCTGGGGTTTTTTTTGTTTTTTTTTTCAGTTCCTCGCACAACCTCAATTTCTTTTTCTCTCTTCTAATTTCCGGAACATTTTTTTATGTTTCCTGCTTCGTCGTCTCTCAGAGATTGCTGTGCTTTACGTTGCCAGGTTCACTCTGATGCAGAGTCAGCAAATCAGAAACAAAATAAGAAATCTTGTAAAAAAATTGTAAGAAATGAATGACTGCAGCTATCCCCTCACTGACAAGCTGGAAATGAAGTACAATTGAAGTAAAACTGTTCAACTTGTCTGTGTCATTTGGAGCCAAAAATGACTACGTGCAAACAAGAAAGTCAAGTCAAGTTCATTTGAATAGCACATGTCATCAACAAGGCACTTCAAGGTTTCAAACTGAAACGTAAAGGGATAATTTTCAGAAAATTGGTCAATTATGACTCATTAAGGGGGCAGTATTATGTGTTTAGCACAATCAAGTAACTATGTTACCTTCAGTTGTTATAAAAATGCTGCATTTATCAAATATGAATTCAAAGAAATTTTACTTCCTGATATAATGCCTTAAAATTGGGCCTCTGTCTCTTTAAAAACTCCTGCTGTGTCTGAAACTCCGCCTTCAGGAAGTCATCACTACACCTCTTCTCTATTAAACAATTAACAACATTTTTACCAGCATTTTACTGAGAATTAGCTCATCTGATGAGCTCAGCTGATGCCCAGTTTCACCAGGTGTTTGCTAATTGCTGCTGGCTAGTCTGAAGTAGCTGAATTGGGAAGTCGTGGGGGAGGGATGTCTGTGAGGCAGAAGCTTGGAAACTGCAGCTCAGAGGAGGAGTTGTGTCTCGAGGGTGGAGCTAGGTCCACCCAGGCGTTTTGCACTGCTGAATGGTTGCCATGGAGATTAAAGGATTTCTCAACCATGCATGAAAGTATCAAGGCAACACTCCAGGTATGTTTTTGATGAGGGGATGATATTATAACACGATACAAACCTCAAAAAAGTCTATTTTTACATAATACTGCCCCTTTAAGAAGCTAATATATATTTAGCTCACTAAACATTTTGTGAATGACATAAGATTTAGTTGCAGAGTAAAAATATTAACATTATATCTATGAGAGTCTTTCTCCGTTTTTCCAGATGTTCCAATGTCAGTCTTGTGCCTCATTTTTTTTCACCTAATGATTGTTTCCTATCCCATTTTCCATGACTTATTTAATGTCTTTTAAAGTCTGTAGTGGTTTATTTCTCACCAATGCCCTCAGCGATCTGTGCTTGCTGTCAGACGTGAAGGAGAAAATGTCAGGACAAGGTGACTGCAACAGCTGGATTTGATTTGGAGTTCCTCAGGCAAACTTCCACCGTTGAATTTGATGGTTGATTCCAAATCGAGGGGTATCCACACCCTATTATGTAATTAAATATCTTAATACTTATATTGTGGCAAATACAATGTACATATTTCAAACCCGAATGTACGCTCTTATTGTGAAGGGGAGAAGGTGAGGTGAGAAGACACCAATGGTTGTCCTTCACTCTATTTTTGGTTTTGCTTGGAAGACATTGAGAATAAAACAAGACTCAGATTACTTTTTCGTCTTTTTCTGTGGACTTTCACAATATAACAGAAGGCGTGGGCACAACTTAAAGAACTGAAGAGTGCCTAAGTGTTTTTCTTTTTATTAATATTATTATTTGATTAAGCCACAGGGACAAAAATAAGGCTAAAGATCTAAATATATATAGAACATTGGATTGGAGGATGATGGTATCAGCACATATTTAAGTTTATTAATCAGTCCTGGACCAGATAACCTCTGCTTCATCTCCCCCAGATGTTCCCCAAGTTACTGTGAGCATGGAGGCAGCTGCACTCAGTCGTGGAGCACGTTTCACTGCAACTGCTCCAGCACCGGCTACGGTGGAGCCACATGTCACAGCTGTAAGGATGTGTGTTGATTACTGTTGCTTTGGACATAATTCACTTTATGTGGGAATGTTTGCACCAGTCTCCATGTTTCCTCTGAGGATGACATCAGAACATGAAGAATTATATATATATATATATATATATATATATATATATATATATATATATATATGTGTGTGTGTTGTTCTTTTTCCCCCCTCAGCAATATACGAGCGGTCCTGTGAGGCCTACAAACACAGAGGCAACACATCGGGATATTATTACATCGACGCTGATGGTAGTGGACCCATCAAACCACAGCTGCTATTCTGCAACATGACAGGTAGCTCACACACACACGCAATCACAGCAAGCTGACACACAGGTGTCCAGTCTCTCTTTCAACAGCCAGCGTCCCTGCCTGTCCTGGATCTTTAAAGGGAATTTCTCACTCAGGCAGAATATAAAAAATGTATATTTTTTTTTTTGATACAGAAGACAAGACGTGGACTGTGATCCAACACAACAACACAGAACTGACCAAAATCCAGCCGTCCACAGAAAGAAGTCAGCATTTGACTCACTTTGAATACGCTGCGGACGAAGAGCAGCTAATGGCAACCATCAACCAATCAGAGTACTGCGAACAGGGACTGGCTTACCACTGCAGGAAGTCCCGCCTTCTCAATTCGCCTGGTGAGGTTTGACGATTGACTACAGCAAGAGTACAAGACAATCGGATTAACACAAAGAATAATTTCAGCGATTTGATTCCAATTTTTAGAGTCATGATTGGGTTTAGAAACGATCTCGAGATCATGTCCAATTTCTCAGTTCATATTTGAACAAAAATAAGTTTGTGCATAAAATTCTGAAACTTCAATTACCCTTTGCTAGGTTAGCTTAGCTGCCTAGCTTTTTCTTAAATAAAATATAAACTATCCAAAATATGATTTTACAAAAGATTAAACAGACTACAAATGATTTTTGTGCATTTTGAATCAAGTCAGAATTTCCAGGACTATAAATTACAGTTCTGCATTTTTTTCTGCTGCACCTCTAATCTGTATTAGCCCAAATTTGCACATCACTGCATCCCTGAAAAAGAAACAGACAAATCATTTCCAGTAATACAAAAATGTTACAAAATTTATGAGCTGTCAGAATCACTGAAAAGTTTAAGGACACAACTCAACGAGACATCGAACACAAATACACAACTTTCAGAAGTAGAGCGGTCAAGCTGACACCAGCTGTCCACCCTGTCTGTGTTTCAGAGGGTGGTCCGCTCAGCTGGTGGGTCGGAGGGCCCGGCGCGGGACAAAGGCAGACCTACTGGGGCGGGGCCCTTCCAAGCAGCCAGCAGTGTGCCTGCAGTCTGCAGGAGAACTGCGAGGATCCCAAACGCCACTGCAACTGTGATGCTGACCGCACTGGGTGGTGCTGTATTTTTACTTTTTCTGGGGTTTTTTAACACTTAGGATTTTCAACACTTATCCAGGGTTTTTCCTTGTCAGATGGTGCATGTTGGGACTTCTGTTAATTCGGTCCTTCTTCTTCCCGTCCGCCGACTCTCTGTTCATCCAGGGCCAACGACTCTGGTCTGCTGACCCATAAGGAGTCCCTACCTGTCAGATCGTTGGTGCTTGGGGATGTCTGGAGGCCAGGATCAGAGAGCTCCTACCAGGTGGGACCCCTGCGTTGCTATGGAGACAGTAAGTTAGTGATATCATATCATAGTACAGCGTGTGACGTAACTTGATTTTTGTATTTCCTGATATCTGCTTTTGTAACTCGTCTTCATTTTGTTCTGTATTTTTTACAGAAAGTGTCTGGAATGCTGCGTTTTTTGCCGAGGAAACGTCGTACCTTCACTTTCCCACCTTCCACGGAGAGCTGAGCGCCGACGTCTCGCTCTTGTTTAAGACCACCTCATCCTCCGGCGTCCTCCTGGAAAACCTGGGCATCAGAGACTTCATTCGACTTGAACTCAGCTGTGAGTGAAATCTGAGGAATAGGATGGCAAATCCCGACTTTCCTACGTTACGAGTACAAATCGAGCAGCGCGGATCAACCGAGTTCCACCGGGATCAAGCTCAGCGGGGGGTGATGGGCTCACATCAGACTCGGGCTTTCTTATCTTTAAAAGACACACTTCCACTTTCACACAGCTTCCTTTTATACCGCGTGTGGAGATAGAATGTATTGAGACACCTGAGTGTGATGTAAGTCCAAACTTCACTGTGACAATAATTTGTGAGAAAGTGCAAGATAGTTTTTTTTTCTTTCTTAAAAAATAGTTGAATGTTAAATTAGATTTTGAAGAAAATCTGTACAAATATATAAATACAAGCTATAAGTATTAGCTTGTATTTATGATGACATCCTACCATTCTTCCAGGAAAGCAATCACAAGGTCAGACATGTCCACACTAAGTTTGCTCATATGGACTGTTGGTTATGTACGCTCCATTCAGAAATGTATATAAAACGTGTCACAGAAGCCCAGCCATGTTTGGGTGTGAAACAACTTTGAAAAACAGCTCCACACCATAATCCCTTAGCACCAACCGTTTGCACTTGGCACAATGCTGTCAGACTAGTGCTGTTCTTATGGGAACCTCCAAGCCCAGACTTGCTCATTGGATTGGGCCTAAAAAAAATCTACCTCCACACACTATGTGCCAACTCTGCTTTCTCTCTCTTGCGTGGTCCACCATCTTTTGGTCATTCCCATGCACTTTGTTGTAATACCACTGACGCTGGTATTTAATTGGTAGAATATTTTGCAACTGGACCTGGAATTCACACAGTTTCTTAAAGTGAACAATTGTTTTTTGTAAGAGCAGCTTGTATGAAAAGGTGCCTGATTTTACACCGATGGCCAGTAGAGGGTCCAAATATGTGTACATATTTGGACTGGAAATATCCAGTAGAGCCTTGTTATGTTGTATATGTTTTGTGCAGAACTAACTGTGCAATGCATCATTCTGTAGCGCGACTTCAAAGACATAAAAACAAAACAGAGAGGACATTAAACTGCTGTTTGGGAGCATTAAAGTTGTCGTGCAGCTATAGCACAGAAAAAGGATGGTCCAAACCAAACCTTTATGTCAGTGTTTTTAAACAACGACAAGGTACGTCTAGCTCAACTTAAGTACTTGTGATTTTTACGTACCATTACACCCCTACGTGGAACTGATTGGAACACCTAAATGTACTGATGTGGATCGCTTAGCAAATATAGTCTATATTGTTTTCAAGATAATTTTCCTTTAGGAAAAACTTAACTTCAGATTAACATTATGTGCAACAATATGACAGAAATCGGGACAATTTTTAATAATATAACTAGGTGAAAACTCTCTTTTAGATTAGAAATCAGTGAGAAAAATAGTTTTTCAAGATGTTGAATTAGGAAGGAACCTTCTTGACTCTGTCCAGCAGGCATCTTTACTCGCTCCCTCTGTGTCACAGCCTCCACAGAGGTCGTCTTTTCCTTTGACGTGGGTAACGGCCCACTGGAGGTAAGCGTGAAGGCCGGCGTCCCGCTGAACGACAACAGGTGGCATCGCATTCAAGCTGAGCGGAACGTGAGAGAGGCGTCGCTTCGCCTTGACGAGCTCCCCGCCGCCACACAGGAGGCCCCTGCTGACGGACACATCCACCTGCAGCTGAACAGCCAATTATTTGTAGGTCTGTGAAACCTTAGTTCCTGTCATGAAATTTTAAAGCCTAGTTTGATGCTAACTTTGTTTCCAAAGAAACTGACAATAGAAGTGAGCTTCTATTGCAGCTTTGGTCGATGTACGGCGTGTGTCCGTGGCTATCAGACACTTTTGTGATCACTGGTCTCTATAGCAACATAATGCGATGTTGTGATTGCCTTAACATGCTCCTCAGGTTTTTGGCAGGAATGTGACGCCTAAGTTTAACACAACAAAATGAAAAAAGTCTTGATCCAACTTTACTGCAAATTTAAAATCTCTGCCAGTGGATGTTTATGTTGGGTACTTAGTCGATATTTTTAGGTTTGAAAGAACCTACATTGTTAGTTTGAGAATCACTTCATCACCTTTAAACTGCTAAATGTTCAGACCATGCTAGCATGTTAGGAAAAGCTAAAAATACTCTAATGTTAATGCGAAGACCAACATGGCAACTTTCGTATGTTAGCTTACATTGACATTGAAGCTAATTATGATACACAAACAATGTATTAGTATAGAAACAACAACCCATTATACCTGGAGTTTAAGCTAATTCTGACTTGAGCTTGTTCAGCATCATTAAGATTCAATTTTTACTCCTATAATTTATGTTCCTTATGCTGCTTTTCTTCAACACATTTTTGAAAGACATTTTGCTCTTCTAGTTTTTATACCACTTTTACCCCCTGTGTTTTGGATTCAGTTCAACTTTGTTAGCACAGCGGCTAACACCGTTCACACTTTGTAGAGTCTATAAGATCTTTCTCTGTTTTTCATTAGCCTTTAGCTGCTTGTTAACATATTTTCAGTTTTTGAAATATTTGTTATAATACTTTGGTCAAAATATCCTCAATTCATAGTTAATTGTCCAGTTTCCTTCTGGTAGCCTAAATATGGACAGTAAGTTGGACTGCTGGTGTTTTCCTGACAGCTCCTCAGAAAACTGCGAGCTGTGATAGGAACCCCATCAGAAAAACTGTTTGACTTATCACAACAGCTTTGAGCTCGACAGTTTGGCAGTCTCTCTGCGAGCAGCTGAAGATTGTAGAGGGAAAAGTCACTGGACAGTGACTTCCCGGGTTTAAAATCTGTTCAGACAGCCAGGACAAAACAAACTGTCAGCGCGAGGCTGATGACTCGTCAGGATTTATGATAGCAAATCAGCAAGGTACATGAATATCGGAGACACTTCCTGACATAACCCACTTATGGACAATTCAATCAGATATATTTTACAATGTGGAAAAGGAATCTTAAAGCTGCTCAGAGGATTACTGGGAAGTTTTTGTAATTCTACTGAAAACTGTTGTCTCTGAAAGACCAGTTTTTACATTTGTGTATCTCCTCAGGAGGCACTGCTTCCAGGCAGAAGGGTTTTCGGGGATGTATCCGCTCCTTGCAGCTGAACGGTGTTACTCTGGACCTGGAGGAAAGAGCGAAGGTCACCCCCGGGGTCCAGGCGGGATGCCCGGGCCACTGCGGCACCTACGGTGGGCTTTGTCAGAACGAAGGCCGCTGTGTGGAGGGAGCCAGAAGCTTTTCCTGTGACTGCAGCTCGTCTGCCTTCACCGGAGCCTTCTGTGACCAGGGTATGCAGACTTCGTCCAGTCAGATTTGGTTCAGTGGCATGACAGAAGGATGTGGGGTTGATAGTTTTACCCAAGCTTAGGTCAATAACCTCCAGCTGGCAGTTTCTGATTGCAGGTAAATGTGTTACTTTCTTTCTTAATAAATTTTCTGTCCTGATAAAAGTTATTTTAGAGTAGTTTTATATTTAAAACTGCAGTATGAAACTTTGACAAAAATGTTTTCCATATTCAATCAAACTGTCACCACATAAGACTGATCATCTGTAAAAATATCAAGCTCCTCCACCTCCTGAGCGCACCACTCCTGATCAAAAAACAGCCAATCAGAGCCAGGAGGAGGGTCAAAGGGCTGTCAGTCAACTTTGGGTATGTGGCCCTAAATATGCAAATGGTGGAGAAATAACTTGGAAAACTGTTTATCCGTCGTCATCATTGGCTAGTTATCTAGTACAGGCCGAAATGATGTCTTGTTTTCCCAGACGTCGTGAAAATACCAAAATGTCTCTCTACTAAATATTGCAATATGGTTAGTGGGACTGAATAGAAAACCGTGCCACACTTTTCAGATTTATATTTTGCTTTTTTTTTTTTTTTTTTTTTTTTTTTTTTTACAGCGCCCTGGGATTCTGTCCGTTTTTGCTACATAAATAAACTGACGTGAAAGAAAATTGTACATTTAGAATAACCATAAGTCTGTTGTAGGTTTTCTTTTTGTGGGGAAAAAAAACAAGATTAGTTTAGCTTTTAAACACAGAACAACAAACTTTTTCAGCAACATAACGAAGTGAATGTGTTTCCTAGAAGTAAAGAATTGTAGCGTAATTCCCAGGAAATGTCACTGGTCAGTTGTTTACAGTGTAGTTAAATTTGAAGCAGAGTCTTCTTGTGCATATTTAATCAGTTTTGAACTGTAATTTGGCAAAGTGTCGCCGGGTTTCGACTCATCTGTTGGGTTTGTGTTATTTACACAGCCTCATGTGTGTCGGATAATTAACCAATCCCAACTGTGCATCTTGTTGGAGCTCCACAGGTAAATCAGAACTCTGTCACCTGACTGTGATGCAATAAGAGAGCCAGGTTTTTTGATCACCTGTCGACCGGTTTTCTCAAGCTGCTCTTTCACCAGATCGCTAATTAAGTGATGTCAGCGTGACAGAGGCAAAAATATGAATAATGCATAAAACTTCTCTTGTTGCAGTAGTTTTTTTAATTATTATTTATTCCAAGTCAGAAGCCAGGAATATTTGATTCCATTATGCAAATTCGATGCTAGTGAAGTACTGATTAAATAATAATAATAAAAAAGAGTAGATGCAGCATTTGCATGAATCTCCCTATTTGACAGTAAGCTTGTTGTAAGTTTGTTGACTTTTATTGTTAAACTTTAGTATGAACTCATGCTTGAATACAAATTTATAAACATAAAAGCTAAGTTATTAGTTAGAGGTGATAAAGTGTTACCTCTTAAATGGCTTTTTGTGACTTTTTCATAACCTTCCAGAAGCTCAGAATCAACTTTAAATAGGAAGTGAGGTTTTAGGAACCTGGACAGTCCATCTGAAATGGTTGCAGGTACATTTTCCTAGAATTAATATTTATAAAAGGGAATAATCAAATGGAAAAATAAAAATCTTACACTTTAATCAAGTGGTATAAAGCAATAGTTTCTAAAGTTAGTTTTAAGACTCCACTTGGGGTCATGAAATTAACCTAAATAACAAAAAAATATGAGAAACATTGGCATTTTACAACTTTATATATATATATATATACATATATATATAAACACTACTTTGGAAAAATGAAAGCAACATTTTGGCCGATATATTGTCTGTTGATGCTGACTTTCTTTTCTTTGTACCACTTTTCAATCGAGTTGGTAAAATTGCTTGTTTGCTCAACTAGAACTGTCTCAATAAGCAACAAATCAAGTAACTGATAAATTAAAACAAGCTCAATAATTTCCATTTTCATTATTATTTATTGTTTTTCTCTTTTTTTCTCTCTCTCTCTCTCTTTCTACCAAAAACTGGATGACAGTCAGTCTGGTGCATTACTCTCATTTTTTGAAGGACGATTTTGTTTACAGAGACTTTATAATTGGTTTTATTTTTTGTTTCTCTTTTGTTTATTTATTTTGGAGTGCAGGGTTAAATGTTCATTAGACTTTAATGTTTATCTCTGTTCCTGCATTAAATCAAGACTGACACAAACCGGTAAGTAAGGAATTTGCGTTACTATGAAACAATGTCTTCTCATCAATGATTAATCAATTAAAAGATATCAACTCTACACAACTAATACGCAAGCTAAATACTAACTCTACTTGGTGCTTAGTGAGAAAAGGTTAATGCAATACAAACCATGAAAATTTAAAATCCTTCAGAACCATGTAGTCACCAAAAACTTTGTGAACTCTCATAAATTTTTAATCTTAAGCCATTTTTCAGAAGTAAATTCTTATCTTAACCTAAGTGGCAATAGGAAAAAAGAACTGATAGGATCATGGAGGGAACCGTATTTATTACCAAATTTAAAAAATTCTGGTAGCTTCTCACCTCACATGGAAATTAAATTAATACAATCAGGACACCTTGTGACAGTTTTTTAAAGCTTCTCTTAAAAATAGACAGCTTTGAATGCAAAAAAGCAAAACAAATATCATTTATTACAACTGAAGGGTGGTCATTGCTGGCTCTCACTCAGGTAGGACTAACCCTGACTAATAAATACAAGTGAAACAGTAAAGTTACAAGTTCTTAGTTCTGTTTGACACTTCCAACACAGCAAGGCTTCTTGGGAGTCGAAGCATCCAGGAGAGGAGTCGTCAGGAAGCACTGATCAGCCAATCAGAAGTGGTTTCTGGTTGAACTATTGCAAAACATTGAAAGAAGACAAATATACTGCCAAAATTAGACTTTATAGCATTTGAGACTGAACTCAGGGAGGCGGTCTTAGTCACAATAATAGTATTTATTATTTATTCCAGCAAAAAAAGTTACTGGAAGGTGAATAAAAACATGCATGGTTTTGAGAAACTAGCTAAGCTAAAAGTTTATTTCTGCTAAATTAAGATGCATAGTTAAAACGTCGCACTACAAAATGTAGACGTTGTCTGGAATGTTTGCAGAAAATGTTACGACCTGTTTTGCAGCGAGGCTTTGTGAACCTTTCCCTGCAGACGTCTCAGTCGCCTTCGAGCCAGAAACGTCCCTCAGCTACAGCTTCGAGGAAAACCTGGTGAATGAGTCAAACGGGAGCAGCAGCCCCCCTTCGTCCCCCTTTCTGCCCAACCTGAACCTGAGAGCAGAAAACATTTCCCTGAGTTTCAGGAGCCGCCAGAGTCCTGCTTTGTTCCTTCACGTCAGCTCTCGCCGCAGACAGTACCTGGCTCTGCTGCTCAACAAGCAAGGTGAGAGCTCTGGAAAGTTTTTTTAAATACTCGCTAACTGTTATTCAGTAGATGTGGATCTATAAAATTACAAGAAACGCTTGTAAGGTATTGCTTTTAGGCATTGATTACAGGAGTTAGCAGCCGCAGTTTGGACTGCACTGAGATGAACCCATCCAAAACAATTACTTCTTACTGCCTTTCTTCACTAATAGCTTTTGTGGAGAAGGAGAAGGAAAAGGGACATCACTTCGTAGCCTTTAATGGAGCAGAAAAATACAGTCTAGGTTGTACATTTTATAATTTCACATGTTTTTGATGGCTCAGCGACCTCTTAAACTCTCAGAAGCCAAAGCGAAATATATTTGAAGTCATTTCTCATATTAAAAAAAAAAAAAAAATATATATATATATATATATATATATATATATATATGTATAAATAAAACTATTTGAAAAA
>CAEGAE010082626.1:0-25254 GCA_903067095.1 Girardinus metallicus | reverse complement strand
GTTGCCACCCCCATGCTTCACAGTTGGTATGGTGTTCTTTGGATGCAACTCAGCATTCACTCTCCTCCAAACACGACAAGTTGTGTTTATACCAAACAGTTCTACTTTGGTTTCATCTGACCATATGACATTCTCCCAACACGAATGCTCATTGGTCTTCACCATAGTGGAACTTGGAGTGTGACTGTTTGAGGTTGTGGGCAGCTGTCTTTTATACTGTTAAGTTCAAACATTGCCAGGAAATGAGTGGAGGACAGAGGAACTTCTTAAGGAAGAAGTTTCTGTGACAGAAAGAGCCAGAAATCTTGCTTGCTTGTCATTGACCAAATACTTAATGAAGCCTAGGCGTAAATTCAACCTTCAAGACTCTTCACCTTAACCGGCATCACTTATCACCACGCCTTCGCCCCAACCAACCAGGTAGCACCACCTCTCCGCCTCGACCCAATCAACCTGCAAGAGCTACTTTAAAAGGCAAAGCAACCACAGATCCACCCGCTTCAGACGTGCTTCAACCCACCTCCTCCCCGTCTCCACCATCAGCTTCCCAGAATCCTCCAGGTCCCCGCAAGACTCCTCTCTCCAAGCTCCGCTCCACCACCAGTGACCGGGCCCGGGGAAGACCTACTTCAGCTTCGCTCGAGGCGATCATTCAAGCTCACAGCGATTCTCAGCACGAACGTCTTCTGCCGGTGTCAGAGCGCCAAATTCTCGGTGCATTAAAATTGTCTAACTGCTGTTTCTCTCTCTGTGTGAGTCTCTACAGATTGATTTTTCCACCTTTATTTTCAAACAAATTCTTTAAAAATCAGACAATGTAATTTTCTGAATTTTTTTTCTCATTTTGTCTCTCATAGTTGAGGTCTACCTATGATGTCAATTACAGGTCTCTCATCTTTTTAAGTGGGAGAGCTTGCACAATTGGTGACTGACTAAATATTTTTTCTCCCCACTGTACATTACAGTCTGAGAGGTCTTGACAGCTAATCAGAGTTAAAGAACCAGAACCTTTTAGCCAGTGTGAAAACCTCTTACCTGAAAAAGATGCCGCAGTTCACAAAAAGATCTCCCTCTACAATGATTTGTCATGCAAGAGAGTTGATTATGCTCCAGGTTTTTGTTGCAGCGAGCAGAACTTGGAGCTTTTTGCTGGTATAACGAAGAATGACTTCAATTCTGAAGATAAATTTGAGTATCTGTACAAAATGAACAGGGTGAAGCTGGAAAAGTGCGGCAGCAAGTTCTAAGTACACATCAAAATCCACATTGAACACACTGTACCCATGAATGCTGAACATTGGCTCACATCCCCCACTCAAGTAAACATAACTGAAAATCATTAAAAGCAGTGTTTCACAGTGCATTGAGGATCTCACACAAATAAATGCCCTATCAAAGACAGATGATTAAAAAAAATCTTATCTCAACATATCTGAGATATTTAGCCTTACAATCAACACATTTATTAACATTAAAAAGTTTGCTTGCATGACAGTGTGATTATTTATGTTTCAAGCTATAGAAAGTCAGTGTTTCTTTTCTAAATGTTCAGTTTTTCCATTTTATGACGTTTCTCTAAGAAAGTGGCAAGTGGAGGTTCTGCTACCCTGAAAATACAAAGTGGTAAAGATCAACATTTTATTCAAATCAGGCATAAAAATGTACTTGATTGCACGATCATCATAGAGGAGGAAATGAATAAAAATAAGCAAACAGCAAACTATCACAGGAAGTTACAAAATAAGCTGCCATGGGAATTATGCTTGTAATAAGGCAAAGTCTCATATTTTGATCTTATTTATTGAGACTTAAATTCCTTGTGAGTGACTGATTGATTCTGTAATTAGTCGGCCAATCGGTGCAGGCGTGCTTTGAAGAAGATCATGTATTATTAACTGGTCACAGAAGTAGCCCTTCCCTTTAACTCTGCATGATACTGTTTTGGTGTTTTAAGCATCTTCTTCACTAAAAATAAAGCATTAATTTGACAACACTATGAACAACATTATTTCAGAAACAGCTGAAGCCATAATTGAGTTTGTAAATGTCTGAAAAAGGGGGAGAGGAAAGCAACATTGAATGAAAGAGCAGGAAAAGCATTTATCTTACGTGACATATACAGTTAGTTGTAAAGTGTAATATTCAACAAGCTTTTCACACCGTATTTTCTGTGTCATTCATCCTCCTTGGCTTGATTTTCCTCACTAGCTGTTTCATTGTTCTCAGGGACTTGGAACATTATCATTATGTCTCTGTGCTGTTCTCCTCTAGGCTACACAAAGCCGCCTTTTTTTTTTTTATTTATTTTTTTACTACTTTCAGCTTATTCGCTATTCCTCGTCTGTTGTTAATTAAAATGCTGAATGGCACACTTCAGATTGAAAACACAAAATTTCGTTGTTTGACCTTTTCTTTTTACCAACATGTGGTGCTGCCGGAGTATTGGCGCCTTGATGAATGGATGACGTACTAGCTGAGCTGACAGGCCTCTTTGGGAAAAAATAATGAGAACACAGCAAGCAGGAAAGAGGAAAAGAGGCAACTTCTTTTTTTTCTTTCTTTATGTCTTCTTTTTTTCTTTTTCTTAAGCATAATGTTGGCTCAGTAGCTTGTGATTGGGTAATGGTTGTAATGTACCTATTTATCATGTGGACACTTAAAACGCTGACTGATAGACGGGACGGCAAAGTAAAAATGCAGAAGACACAGTTGTTGCTTGGCAGAGACAGGTACACACAGTAATAGCCATCATGAATGTCATTTGTGGTTCCTTCATTAGCGCAAGTGTTTGCCATGCAAAATGGCAAAATTAAATGTGTAAAATGTGACAGTAAATTAGTGTTTCTAGAATTATTGGTTGTCAAAATGTCATTTATGGGCCTCATGTTGGAAAGGAAACAATCTCTTCCAATTAGTTCCAAGGAGCTGAATGCCAAAAACCATGCAGCCACAGAACTGAAGTTTCAATTAATCTCCAACTGATTGTTGAATTAAGCAACTCCTTCTGTCTGTCTGTCCGACCTTCCTATCCTTCATTTTGTCAGAGCGTGGTTCCAAAATGAGAAGCTAAAATGGATAAAATCTATTATCTGGTGCAAATTAGTCAAGCCTTCTTGACTGTCTCATGAGTCATTACGGCGAAGGTGAAAATGATTCTCCAGTAGATTAACACATCTTCCTGAAACGTAATAAATGGTCCTTAACCTAAATGATGACCACATGCGTTGTAGATGAAGACTTTCTTTGAAGGCCCAATGGAAATGTCTGGTAAGTACCAGCTTGTGGCACTGATGTACAATATTGAATGAGGCACGGAGTATACTCTAATTAGACAGCTCTCTAATGCATGCTCCTGGAGACTACTTGATGTTTTATGGCTACAGTTTCCATCTGGCTAAATGGACCATTCCACCCTTGGGTTAAATCGGGATTTCTCCTGTGAAAAGGATGTGCGATTTCAGTGTTGCCATGGGTGCAAATAGTTGTACGCATTAGCTACAATAATGCAGAAAACATCTACCGTGCACGCAAGAAAAACGATTTACACCGCAAACTGAATTGAAGATGAAGACTGAATTGAACTTTGTATACTTCTTTTGACAGCCATCAGAGAATCAATGTTAAAAGTGTATAGAAGGTCTGCAAGATGTTGGAAGGGGAACGAGTCAAAGTGGTTTACATGTTCAATTCAGTTGTCATAAAGGGTTGAACAATATCAGAGGTCTCAAAACATTCAAAATACACTTGTAAATCAGGATATTTTGTTCCCGAGGCTTAATTGATTGGAATTTGGAGGTCCGGCAGACACCTTAAACTGGTTGTTTTCCTCATTAAACATTTCCTGAACCATTTTTGCTCTAGCAGTGTATGGTGTTTCAGCCATCAGGGAATCTATTTTTAAAGTGTATAAATGGTTTGCAACATGTTGGTAGATGGTACAAGTCAATGTAGCGTCTTTGTGACTGGTAGTACTACAGGTGTCTCAGCAAAACATTTCCCAAACCATTGCACTGCCCCCACCATCTTACCTTCTCTCCATAGTGCAGAGTGCATTGCACACCCACCAGGTATACATGGTTCATCAGCCCAGGATACCTTCTTTAATTGCTGTTTTGTTGAGTTTCTATGCTCATGTGTCCATTGTTGTTTGCCAATAGACAGGGGTTATCAGGTGACTACTGACTGGTCTTCTGCGATGCAAGCCAGCTTTCATTCTTTGTTCTTTGCCAACAATGACTTTATTGCTTATACGCCATTGTTTCTGTGGATCCCTTTTGGGTAATCCATATCACTACAGAGTAGGAACACCCAAAAAGAGCAGCAACTTGGACAATTTCAGCTGTTTTCACACTTTCCTAAAGATAAAGACCCAACCTGTCTATTCATGTCAGTCCTGATATCACTTATGAACAAGACAATTAAAAGCATTTTTTTTTTTCTAGACAGGGTGACTGTTCCACTATACCAGCAATAATGCAAATTATTTGGTGTTGGTTTGCATTTATGTAGGCCTTTGGTATGTATAGGAAGAAGTGTAGTGGTCAGCAGTAAATTCAGGTCAAAAGTGTGTGTGTATGCATCTTTTCCCTAAGAGGAACAGCATGCAAACCCTTAGTCACCACTGCAGATCTAAAAGGAAGCTAAACTTCATTTTTCATTCCTTGATATAGTGACAGTTCTTTGATAAAGAATGTTTATTCCTTTAAATTCATACAGTATATTAAGTTTATTTTAATCAAAACTGACAATGAACAGTGCAAATCAGTGTTAATTTTGAAGACTATTAATTTAATTCCTTTAAGATGTCCTAATTTGAGCAAAGCAGAATTGGAGAAGCCACTTGAAGTACCTTTCTAATATCTAAGCCCCACTGATGGTTGTTCTAAAGACTCCGTTTCCTGACCACATAACCAATTGCATAATCAGCGCACTAACTTTTCCAAAGAGACGCAATTGATTTGTTCATGCTTTGTTCTCGGAAATAGATAATTGTCTGTTTTGGAAGTTCTTCAACTGCTGAAAGCAATGACAGAATAAAAAAAAAAAAAAAAAACATGGACTATTTGCGCAGCAGCGGCCGACATCTCTTACTTTTCCCATGTCATTTCCTTAAGACAGCCTTGGATGTGCCGATTGGTTTAACTAGTTTAAATATTGATTTTAAAATGTGCCTGTCTTATATAATCTCTTAATATTTGACAATATTTCTGCAGTTTTATAGAACATCTTTTTATTCAAGTAGAGATCTCTGCAGATAAGGCGTTATTTGAGGTGCATTTCTGCTGCTTGAAGTCGTAGCTTTTGGGGTAGAGGAGCACTTCTGCTGCTTGAAGTCGTAGCTTTTGGGGTGGAGGAGCATTTCTGCTGCTGGAGGTCACAGCTTTAGGAGGCGGAGGAGCACTTTTGCTCTCGGAGGCAGCAGCTGAAGGTGGCGGAGGAGCACTTTTGCTTCCAGAGGACACAGATAACGATTTAAGTACATCCAAGTTTTAAAATTGTTTTTGTGTAGGTGTGGCATTTATAGCAATAACATCAATTAAAATATCTTTCTTTGAACTGGTAGTGAAAGTCAAAGCAATGTATTAAGTCTAAAGAAATAAAATAAACAAAAAAAAATTAAAAAATAATTAGAAAAAAGGGTATCTTTCTTTCTCAATTTCCTTAAGACAAGTAATTGCGTATCGCTGTTTGATGTTCCCTTTTTCCATGTTATGAAGTTATAGTCTTGTACTTCTCGTGATCCTGTTATCAAAGTCAAATTAGTATTCTTGTTTTGATTGGCACATACGCAGCTTCAATTTCTTCTGTTTGTGTGAGCAAATAGAAGTTTGCTTAGACAAGCGTCTTTTTATGCCCATAATATAAACATCATTTTGTTGAATGACTGTTTTAAATCATAACTGACAAATCTTGATTTTATTTATTTATGTATAATTCTCATGGATTGGAAAACCAATGTGATTTTTCCTAGTATTATTAAATGGGTAAGTACGTTTTAGCCAATATGTTTAACTGGTAAGTTGATATAAATACTAAATAGCATTTAATATTTTAACTTGCACTGCTTTATCAAAGGTAGTCTGAATATTTAGATTTTTAAAATAGTTCTAAAATACAATACAATTAAAGACTAATTTTAAAGTGGAAGATTTATATTTATAAAAAAAAAATGAATAAGTTTATCAGGTTTCACCCCTTATGCTGCCAGACATTGTTGTTCAACTTTCACAAAAAGATAAAAATAAAAGTATGATGAGCTGGTTCATATCGTTCACTTATTATAGCCTGCTCTTAGAGCCTTAATATTCCCGATGGATTATGGATAAAAGGAAATTACAACTAGTAACAATGATCTTTTGTGGTGTACTGATTGCAACAAGTCTATTCTATATGATGCCACTTCCAACCTCACACATTGATCCTCTTCTTCTTTTATTAGTCAATTTAACCCATCACGTCGTATACAAACTCCTCCCACATCCAGGAACCTCCCTCTCAGCGACTGCAGAGATCCCCTTCTTCTTTTATTAGTCAGTGTATTACTGAAATGCCAAATTTTTTATTCAGAACAGGTCATAATGGAAATATTTCTTCTCTTTCCTTACTGTAATATCCAAACACCACAGCACTCTGCAGGTCAATGTTTTAGAAACTAATAGATTCATTTGAAATCGCCATTAGGTGGGAGGCACGCTTTGCAGTTGTTGCAGTATCAATCATGTTGTTGTCTGCTCCTGAGATTGTGCTTTTAAACATCATCAGCTTTCCCGTGGGGGGGAGGGGAGAAATGAAGCTGTCTTTGGCTTTACCTCCTCAGAGGCTGTCCTCGGAATCTGAAATATCGCTTGTTTGTGGAAGGAAGACAAAGAGCAGGGAGGAGACAAAAAGCAGAGAGTACCGCTCAACTTGGTGGGAGTTATGTGATATTGATTTGCCATTATGGTGCAGGTTGACCCTGACGCAGCACATGGAGTGTATTTATGCTACCAAGAATAAGGCACTTTAAAGCCAGTCAGCCATCAGAAGTATTTTTTAATTACTTTTCAGATTTTATGGTATCCTTCTTGTATGCATTTGTTTATTGAACATCAAAATATAACTGTTAAATTCTTTATCACTTGCTTAAAAGTCAGGCCTACTGTACGAAGATGCTAAAATTCAATGGCCTACTTTTAAATTTGTATGATGTATGTACAATTTTTTGTTTGAAAACACCAAAACAAACAAACAAAAAAAAAAACATAAAATAACTAATTAATGCCACTGAGTTAGAGGATACTTGAATCAATAGTTTTCATGAAACAGTGCAGATTTCGAGTTTTAAGAGCAAGCAATTGAGAGTAATGACACATTTTGACCATAATAAGCAATTGTATGACTCTTATTTGCAGGCATGGAAGTAATATTAGATGACCTTGCCAAGACCCAAGAAAAACATTGACATTCTTGTTGATTTTTCATATCTTTTGTGCATGGTGCTAGCTTTGTGGGGTTGTAAGAAGAACTTTGGCATGTTTTCCTGCAGGGCCTGCCCCCTTAATTCCAACCTGCTAACAGACTAGCCTCTGTGACTGCCTCTGTTGGCTGTTTGATTATGTCAGTTCACCCTGAGGTGTTTCACAAATGATATTGATGTACAAAGAAAGCCTCCATTGAAAGTGTTGTGTCAGAGGGATTTGTGTTTTGTGTGGATAACCCTATAATGCAGTATGCCTTATTCTATTACAAATGAAACATTCAGTTTTAGTATTTTTCTTTCAAGTAGAATCTATTTAAAATTATTATAATGGAATTGTAATTGGATTTGATGAACTATAATTTAATCTTTTGTCGAACTAAAACACCCTAGACTAAACAGTAGTGCATGTCTAAGCACTTGCTTTCGTATTTATTGTAAGTACGCACACTAATTGCAGATGTTCTACAGCGTTGTATTTTTTTAGAAGTCGACCCTATCTCAAGCATCTGCTCATGTGCACCGAGATTTGTCTCTCTGTGCCTTGTCGTGCTTTCACCCTTTGTTTCCCCAGTTTGTGAACTGGTTCATAATGTCCAAAAGCTACAATTTCTCACTATCGCACAGTTATGACGACTGAAGGCGCTAACAGGAAGAGAGAATAAGAAATTTGTGAAGGAGGGCAGCTGTGTATGCACATGCATATCACTCCTGAATCTGTATGCTAGCTGTGCCTGCTTCATCTTCTGTCTTTTTATCCTTGTTGTTCTTTCCCCTGGGAGGCTGTTTGGGTTTTCATGTCGCACTGCCCTCCCCCCCCCCTCTTTTTTTATGTAGGACACTGCTGCCTGGTTGATACTTGGGAAGGAGGGGGTTCTTCTTCTGTTTTCGGAGGAGCAGGGACAAGATTCAAAGGCCTGACAATCAGATGCTGAGGAGTAGAACAACAACAACTATTTTGGGTACTAGAGCGTCTCACCAAACAGCGATTTGACTGAAGATGGTACAGAGCCTCTGCTTATAGCACGTTATAAGAGAGAGTCGGAGGAGATGAAAAGTAGCGGGTGAGCCTGCAGGCGTTCCAATCAAGACGAACAGAGGAGAAGTGATGTATTGTTAATATCAATAAACAGAAGCAGTATCATGAAAGGTGAATGAGTTGAGCATTGTGCCATGAGCAAGAAGAATGAGTTGTTGAAATGTCTTATTCGTTATGAACTCAGTTTGGTGGGGGCGTAAAGGGAAACAGACTCAAAACTGCTTCTTCAAAGTGCTAGCACAAATAAGCTAGGTGTTAGCAAGCTCTCCAGCAATCACAAAGAGGCTGATGAATACTTAAGAACTAAAAGGAATGGGTCATGAGAATATTTTTTAAGGAAATTCAGTTTATATTTGATCACATAGCAATCTGGGACTGCCTTCTTTTCAGACTAGGGGTCTTTTCAGACTAGGGGTCTTTTCAGACTAGGGGTCTTTTCAGACTAGGGGTCTTTTCAGACTAGAGGACTAGGCACAAGTCTAAGTCCTCAAGATTACAAACTTAGACTTGTGCCCTAAAAACCTGAGACCACCATGTTTCACTGTCGGTATGATGTCGCTTTCTAAAATGACATTTTTTGTACAACATGCAGCACAACTGGAGCCCTACCAAAAAGATTTTAGCATGTATTTTTTATTTTATTGTTTTTTTTTTCAAAAGTCTTCAGGATCATCAAAGCATTTGTTTTTGTTTAATCATTCAGTAAACGAACAAGACCCTTTCTATTGTTTCTTCCTCATGGATGCATTTGTTCCATTTGCTTTTTGCATTGCAATGTGGTGTAAACAGCTACACATAGAGGTAAAAATTAGACATTATTTTCCTCACACCGAAGGCAAGCCTAAAGTCTATTTTAATACTACTTTTTCACCAAACCATGTTGCCTAACAAGAATTCACGTCCTGATAAATTAGCAAGGGATCTCTACTCGCATGCGTTGGCATCGGAAGCAGAGTGTGGAATAAGGCTACTCTATGGTGACGTGACCAACACATTGGTGCAAAACATCACTGTTCTTTGGTATTTATTTGCTGTTCTTAGAATGTCCACTGTGTTTCCCAGAAATAATCAGTCAATTCTTTTTACGTAATACTGGGCTTCTACAGAGGTGGCTGACATGTGAAAATGTCAAAGGAAGAGGAAATGAAAAAGAATGTATTAGTGGCAGAATTTGAAAATAAAGCCTGGATGATGCCAATGGCAGGGCAATGATAAAGCAGAAGAGATGAGAGCGAATGAGAATACAGTGGATAAGAGGATAAACTTGTATCAGGCTGGGATTTAGGATAAAGGCAGTTAATTTGCTATATGTCAAAAGAACCAGTCTGTTTTACTTTGTTACAAGGTTGTTTAAAGTTCTGCATTTTATGAATTTAAGTCCAATGCATATTTAAATATATATTTTAGGTAAGAGGCTTACTTTGTTGCATCCCAGTATTTCTGGGTTGTAAAGTTTAGTCATGGTCAGCTGGTAGATGCTAAACTACTTAGGGAATCAGCGGCCGCAACAATCGGTAAGAAACTGGATTAACTTTTAAGATTTTAAGCCGCGCTGTCCCCCTGCTGCGTTTCCTCTCGCACAAAAACATTCCCATCATCGCATGAAAAATTCAGCTGGCATTAATGATGCACTTTATTTTGGGACCAAAATAGATGAACTGTGTAAAAAAAACAAAAAAAAAACAGCATCTCTCGCTGATGGAATCAAACATTGCTTTTAATGATTACTTAAGCCCATCTCCAGCTCACAAACAATAATTAATACATGTAGAGAGTAGGGAGGGCAAGAAGTGGTTTGAAGGCCAGGGCTAATATTATAATTAATGAGGAACACTCATTTCTTATTCCCTTTCTTGTCCTCCATCAGGTTTGTCCTTTTGTGTCCGCAGTACGGGTGCCAAGGAAACCCAAAACATCTATTTCATGTGGATCATCTATGTTCATTAGTGGCAACATTAAGGTGTAGGTCATCATGCTTTAACGTCTCCAATTTCTGATTTACCTTTGCATTCTGTGTAGACTCAGCTCCATTATGTCATGGAGACCAAGTGTGATATGGGAATGTGACTGTTTGTTCAACATTATCAAAAATAAATAGCAGAGGATAGGGGGTTGTGTCGCTAAACAGTGAAGCAAGCACAGCAAAAAAAATGACGCAATTCCTTATTCACATCTGGCAATTAGATGTCCAGCCCTATAAGGATGTCGCTTGTTAATGCATGCAGGTGGTGCTAAAGGTCATTTGCCTGATGTGATACAAAACATGACTTTTGATGAACAACACCAAATTATTTATTACCACAAGACGTGTGAGGATTTCTTTACTTGTTGTAAAGTTTTCTTTTGAGTTAAGTCAGGTCTTGTTTGACATGTTGACCTGTTGTTCAGACAATAAAATCCACTAGATGTTAAACCTGATTTAGCTGGACATCAAATGTTAGTAGAACAGTCTTCAACAATTGATGATATAAAGTAATGTATCCAGTCAACTGTAAAGACTTATATTTTTGGTATGTAGTCATGGTCAATTTTAAAGCATTTTAAACTTGACCAAAAGAGATTAAAAAAAAATAAACAAATGTGGTGTGTTTTACAATCCAGGTACTTTATATCAGCCATGAGATTTCAGCATACTTTTTTACCATTTATTTCCATAATTTACGAAAAGTCGTAGGAGTACAAATTAAACCAAAACACACTGTGAAAATGGTGAGGAAATGTGGGAGGAAATTGAGGTATGGATTATCAAAGGTGTGAATTGATGCATAACTGAACAGGACTCTGCAACAAACGGTTAAAGATGAAACATCCTCGTAATTTGAACCAACTTATTATAGTTGATTAGACTAATATGTATGCATGCCTTTATCTGATCTCAAGTCTCAGTCAATTATTTTGTAAATTAACAGCATCAAACATTTTTAACAAAATCTTTAACCAGCGCTCCTTGGTGTTGGAATGTCCGATTTTCCACATACAAACATTTAATGAAGACTGAAGCAAGATGTATATTTGGAAATTTGAGGTTTTCCTGCTTTTCTGTTTTCCTGGGACAAAAAAAAAATCTGTTTCTTTCAAGACAAGCACAACATCCCAATGTGACTTTTTTTTCTGCCTGCTGTCAAAGTGTGCTGATGTCATCAAATTACTCTCGTTTTAAAATGTCTTGCTTTTTTTCCCTCAGTAGCCTCTATCTAGCAGTTCTTTGCACTCCTACTCTGCATTATTCTTGTTGTGGTGCTTATGAGGCTTAAGCATTTGAATTCATATTCGCCTGAAGGAGAAACAAAAACCTAAAGTTATTCCCTGAAAATGTGGTTTTCACAGATCTCATAAAGCACGGCTTACTTTTAATATCACTCAGCTATTTTAAAGATGCATCAGGCTGAAGCGGAGTTCCAGAGTAATGCCACTTGCTGATAAAGGGGAGACATTCTGTACCTGTCTGCAGGTGCAAGATGTAGATATAATAACACACTGTTTCAAATTTAAGTTTGGACTAGACATGCCTTACCATTATTACTTTTATTGTATCAAACTAACTGAAATTAAAATTGTTTTCTGTTCAAATCTGACTCTGTTTGCACGGAATAACATCCACCACTCAAGGGATTGGCACTATGTTATGAATTATTCTCTTCAGAAATCAGGAACCAGGCAGACTGAAGGCTGCAGATTTGGGGATGATTTGATCTTGCGCCGGCATCTGTAAGTGTGTCATGTTATTTTAGGACAGGAATAAAGCAAGAACATGCTTCGCTACAAGCTTGACTTTCTCTACCACTCATATTCCGAGACAAGTGGAGTGATGGCAACGTTGGTATTCACTGATGGAAGAAAAGAAAAAAAAACTCTCCATTGATTGGAATTCTAGCATGTAGAAGAAAATGTGCTAAACATGAATTCATTGAGATAGTCAAGCACTGACCGTCCCTCTGGATTCCACCTGAAAAGTGTCTGTGTCCCTTATATTTGCTCTTCTATTATTTTCATCACTGTCTTCCCAACTGTTGTTAAACCAGACTCTGACAACTTTGCTTGTACCCTTCCACAATTACGTCCTTCTGCACAGTTTTTGCTTCCATGTTTTTTTAATGTTGCTTACACCAAATTTTAACCCTACCAAATTTTGAATACCACAGCTGAAAATGATACATGTCATTTTACTATTTTGGGGAATCTGTATGAATTGTAGGTTTAGTTTCAAGAAGTGGCACTCGGTGTGATTTCCCATTTGCTTCAAGTTTGAACATGTGGACACTGGACAAGTTGGTGGTTAGTGTTATTTTTTTTTATTATCTTGAACTAGTCTGTCCATTCTTCTTTAGCCCCTAACCCCAAAGAAGAAAACTATCAGTGAATATTCCCTCTTTCTGGACCAGCACTTGCACACCTGAGAGATCGCTCTGTACCAGCAGACAAGCAGCTTCTGAAAAATGAGACCAACCAATCTAGGACCCCACATCCATGATGCTTTCAGTATCACTTAAATCCCCTTTCTTCCCCATTTTGAACCACTGCTTAAATTTTAGTAAGGCATATTCAAAACAACTACATGCCTAAGTTCCTTGAGTTGATATTTTGTGATTGGCTTTTGACCTGCAACTGGGTATAGTTTTTTTGGATGTTGTGTCTTTACATTACTTCTGTGCTGAACATGTTAACTGGAATTGAAATCTTCAATTGTGCAACTAAGGTCTTCCAATACACAAAGATAAACAAATGTCTGGAGATTTTGCCTGTTCGTTTCAAGATGACTGTGAGAATAAAGGAAACCCATTTAGCTGCTGTTAACTGGAGGTTACGCAGAAATAAGTGAACACAGGCACATTCAGCTACTGGCTTTCTTACTCCATCCCCCTGCCGTCCACAGAATGACTTGACTCATGTTGCCATGGAAACAGGAATCACCAAAAGCTCAATAAGATCTGGAAGAAGGGCAGGGAGGAATGGAATGAAACAAATGAACAGTGCTAATGTGCAGGGTAATCAAGAACCTACCTATCACAATGATTTGTATTCAACATTCAAACAAACACCATTATGTTTGTTCCTCTCAGATTTGGATAAGAAGTGGTTACTTTGTTGTTTCAGGTAGGATGGATGAAAGTTACCCCAACATTTAGAAGTTCCTTAAGAATCCATTAAGCAAAGACCTATATGAATATTTTTCTGACAACATGATCTGTTTGGAAAACCTGCATCGTAGCGTTCATGTTAATCTTTCTGTGCAACACTTAAAACACTTTTTGCACGCTAATCACTCTCTTCCCGACTTGGAGACTTTTAGGTAAAAAAAAAAACAAAACTTTTCTCAGTGATTCATCCGCATTTGTATGCCTCCACTTGCAGAGCTTCAGAGTTGACAAAAAAAAAATCTGTCAACGGACATATTTCAGACAGAGGCTTCAAATCCGGTTCGTACAATGCACAGGCACATACATTTACAAATGTATTTTCTCTACAGCTGCTCTAAAAAAAGTGTATATCATTGGGTATCACGATTGATCATCCTTTTAAAAGTATAACAGCATGTATCCCAGTGTTTTTGACAAATTAGATGACATTAAAAGTCATGTTAAAAGTCTGGCATACACAAAAGGAATTGGCAACATAAAAGAGTGAAATGTTTTGTGAAATTTCTGACTTGAAATTGTGAGCTAAGGGGACACCTGAATTGGATTTTTTTCAATTAACTTAGTCTACATTTTACGAGCAGATTTCTACCTCCAGATATTGGGATATTATATAATCAAAATCATCAAGCATACAGCAAAGTTTTTAGAAATCAAAGGTGACTAAACATGGGCATTTTGCCTTGATTTAAAGGAACTCTGTGTTTTAGCAATTTTTTTATTAATTCTAAGCTGGGAAACCAGAATAGACACAATAATTCTAAACGTCCCTACATTTGTTTTTATAGCTTGCTCTGTACTTTTGCACATTATTCCCTTCCTTGTACACGTGAGATCTTCAGGCATCACTCCCCCCACTCTCCCCGGACCCCCAATAATCAGCAATGGCAAATCTGTGTGAAGTTTCTGCTTTTGTTCCTTTCAGCACATCCAGCAAGTATGCTTACAAGTCAGATTCCCATGGCACGGCTCCATCTTTCTCCTCACCACTATCACAGACATTATAATATACCGAGCCACAATGTTGAAGAGAAGGCACATCCCCTTCCTCTGCTATGAATTAATCTGCCAGCAAGCAGGATCACTGTGTTCCCCTCCCTCTGCTTCTTATCGTCGCTCGGAGGCAACTTCTTAAGTGGGAATAGGAGATAAGATGGGTCGGAGAGAATGAGATATAGCGGGCTAAATTGAGATTTAATTTGCGATGGAATTTCTAAACATGCTGTGCGACGCTGAGCAGGTAACACTTTGGGGTGGGGTGGAGGGGCTGCCTCCATCTGGGCAAACAATTGCTCTCCGCCTGTGCAAAAAAATTCATAATTACTTCTGTCTGATTAAGTGGAGATTTTGATCCGAGTCCCAGACACAAATGGGCCACAGGTGCTTGTAGAGCAGTTGCCACAGGATGCGGATGCAGAGATGCCGACACAAACGCTACAGGAATGCCTTTTGCAATTACAATGCTCCATCTCAGCCGTTGCCAAAGGATATGACAAGGAGGTCATGTTTGTTTTCAAATTGACTACATTTTATTTTTCAGGTCTTTTGAGTCTAAGTGTTGTCAGTGTGCACCAATATTTATCTGTACCTGTACTTATCTACAGATTTTGAACTTTTCACACGTTTTCCTTCAATAATCTAGAGGAAGCCATCGATGTTGTAAAATACAATATTAACATGTTGGATCCAAAAGTGGAGGAAAAGCTTTTAGTTGTATTGCAACACATACCTGGAACAAACCTCCAGAAAACTGAAGAACTGCTGAAACACTGAGTCCCTTTAAATCAAGGCTAAAAACTCACTTGTTCAAATTGCAAATGATTCCCAGTTACTGGAACATTCATCAATATATTTTCTTAATGATTTTAATGATGGCATTTAACAAAATGTTAAATTTTGTGCTTGTTTCATAATTGTTTTTTATGTTGTAATGCACTTTGGTAATGATGGACATACAGAAAACCTTCTTTTGGAATGCATAGTTGGTCTTATCTAATCAAACATCTTACTGATTTCTTTCTAAACGTCATCCTGCAATACTGGGCCGTCCTGGGGTTGGCCACAACACCCGTTTCTGTCGAAAACATCAAATGGGATTAATTACTGATCCTACTTCTGCGTTTCTCTTTCAATTTCACTTGTCGCTTAAATATTCCAAAATTCCTTTCATCTAGAGGTTCTTGTCATTCTTGCCAAAAAAATTTGAACCTGTTTGCTGGTTTTTAAAATCTAAGCCACGCTGATCAAAAGGTGATAAAAATAGCCTGGAGATCAAGGTGACGGATTGCATTGTATTCTGTATTATGCATTACAAAAGAGCTACCTTCTTTTGCATCCAGCAGGCATACCTTCGCAGTGGGCGGCAGAGAAAGACCCAACCTATGCATGTTCTTTATCTTTGATACACAGACACCATACACATTTGTGATTCCCTTTGACATGAACATCACAAACAAAGAAAAGCTTAAGAGATTCTTCTTTGCACCACTGAGAAATGAGAAGCCTGCAATGAACAAAAAATTACCAGTATGGGGATTTCTTAAACCTTTTTTTTTTTTACCCTCCTAGGAAAAACAAGCAGAAGAAGGAATGAACTAAACCTGTGGAAACGAGATTAACTTCAGCCAGAAGATGGTAGTTATGTAATCATTTGATTAACCACTACAGTAATGCTTAAGTCCTGCCTCCCAGTTGTTCTAAGATCATAGGAAATACTTTGGTCCTCGTATGTTTTTTTTCCACCGGTAACTTTATGGTGGATTTTTTTTGTGCTTCTGCCTTAAGTAGAGCAGTGGAAAGGCAATGCCAGCAGGGGCCGTACCAATTGACAAGGCTACTGAATTGACATCACCTCAAAACATGAATGCATCTTAATAAAAACGCCATAAACAATATCAAAAATTCATCAAATAAAAATTTCTTTTAATTCTTCAACCAAATTTACAATTTTGTGAATTTGTAGCAGCTTTTATTCACTTAAAAACAATGTTTAAAATTATGATCATCACAAGAATCTTTTCTGTTTCTCCTTCTCAATTTACATTTTCTCTTTTCTTTTGGGTTCCTCATATTTTCTCCTCCCAAGTGTTGAATAATTATCCTCTCAATAAATCTCATGGTGTATCAGTAAAGTAAAGGATCCAGATCTTAGACTGTGGCTCATACCTTTACTTGACTGAACCAATTCCCCTTACCCTGCAGATGTTTTCACAGTAACTGTAAACTGAAGTTTTTTTTCATTCTTTTTATTTTTTTTTGTACAACAATGTATGTCGTCACCAAGTTGTTCCAATTTGCTTTAGGAGGTTGGATGCACTTGTGACACAGGGCTTCTCTTTGATAGAACAAACTGATACTAATATTCATTGAGGCAAGGCACATGTTAACTGTTGCGTATCAGCAAAAAAAAGAAATGTGCTGCATGCGCTACTTTATAGATTGCCTAGCAAATATTTCGGGGGGCCATTATACGACAGTTGATACTGTCCAAAAAATAGAAATGGGACGTGATGGATTTCCTCACTCTAAAACTGCACCGGATATGAATTTCGGATGCAGCTGTGCGCGTACTGCTGTAGTGGTTACCTCGACCTGATTTGCATTTTATTTGAAAGCGCTTCTGCATTTAGCGATGGATGTTACTCCTGCGTGTGAAACACCGTCGGACGAGTATCTGAAATGTTCTGTGAAGAAATCCCATTTCAGGGTTCAATGGCTCTTCTGAAGCTGCCCATCCGGGAAGCCATGAAATATGTGCTCATGTAAAGCTTGTCTATTTAATCAATTCACCCATTTTCAATTACTGACATTACTGCTCTGGATGCTACTGTTTGCCTGCATAAAATGTATCGAACAAGTGTCGGGTCGATCGAGCTTCAGGGCCATAATGGTGGCGGATCATTAGCTTATGTGTTACGCTATTAAATACATGCAGAAGGTGCTCAAACTTTCTTTCTTTTCATCCTTGAGATGATCTAACAAAGTGAATAACATAAATAGGAATTCGATTTTCAACATCTGGATAATGATCATTCTTGTTTTGCACCAGTTTGTTTCATATTTGAATGTCTAAAAGCTCCTCCTTAAACTAAAAAAAAAAAAAAACTGGAAACTTTGACATTGCCACAAAATGTGCAATATTGTTATTGTTTTTGGAAAAGTGTCCAGAAATTATGGCTGTAAATGCAGTGAAATTGAGGAAATTAGTTGAACATAATTGCTGTAGTTACCCTCATGTCACAGTATCTAACTTCTTTCTGTGAAAGAGACCAGAGAAAAGAGGAAAACACTAAACATTTTCTCCGGCAATGTTGACTCTTGATCTGAATATTGTTTGTATATGGGGATCAGTAGTGTGGAATTGTGAGTTTTTTGGTGTGTTGTTACTTTCTCACAACTTTACTTGATTTTACACAAATACTGAAAAGGTGTGTGGAAGTTTTGCTTACAAAATGATACAACTGCTGTAGAACTAAATTTGTTGTCAAATGTGCTGCTGATTTTTTTTTTTCTTTTTGCGTTTTAATAAGATACAACATTTCAAAGCATATTTCCACGTATTACAGTAACCTGTTAAAAAAAAAAAAGGTTTACTTACTTCTTCTCATTGCATAGTCTTACAAATGTTTCCACTGTTATTGTGAGAATTTATCTTTGGTGTGGAAATCCATTTCTTTCATCACCCAAATCTTTATCACAGATTTTCTATTAGATTCGTGTCAGGATTCCGGCTGGGCCCACTCTAAATGACTTATGACCACTTTCAGTTCAAAGAAAAAAAATGCTGGTGAAATTATAAGAAAAGCCAAAATCTGGCAGGATTTTAAACATGGAGCAGAGAAAAAGAAAAAAGCATTACTTGCAACTGGACAAACTGAACTTTGTCCTTTTGGAGGCACGGTAGGGTATTTATTTTTAAACCAACACAGTAAAATGTCAAAGAAAATTGACGAGAGTTCAGTCCAGACTGATGATGGATGGTTAGTGTGGACTCCTGCTCTACCGCGTCTGTCTGGCAAGAGATGTACTTGCTCACAATTGCCTGCTAATCTTTTAGCAAAAGTCGCTAGAATGCCTTTAATGCTGAGGGAGTTCCTTTTTAGGAGTAAAAGAAGGTGTTAGGGTTATGAAATATGTATTTACATCTTATGGATTGATTTGTTGTACTCATGATTAGTCATGACAATTTGTATTGAATCACAGCAAACAGGGACAAATGATGATAGACATCATAATGTTTTGTTTACTGAGATCATGGTGCAAATTGAATGAAAGGATGCTTTATCTGGATGAAAGGAAGAGGCAAAGAAAGAAGCTCCAGCAGCGCTTGCCACACAAACGCAGGAATTCTTACGGTTTGCAATTGAGATGACTACTTTTTAAATGTTTATGACCACCACAAATGTATTCTTAATATTGTAAGCCTACATATTTATGTTGAGTAGTTTCACTTAATAGTAGAGCTCTCCATCATGTTTGTTGGCTCAACTTGAATCCTGAGGAACTTTACGTGTATCTTGACGTTGTTTTAATTATAGATGTTTACTGCAAAATGTGAGCTTTTATGAGCAATTTGTTTATTTCTTGATTTCTTCCTCTCAATGCTGTCATTGGGAGGAAGAACACGGCAGTCGGTGTGCCAAAGCAGCTTAACTGAGACACAAAATGTCTGCTGGTTCTTTCCAGTTTACAATGGTTTGTCAAGGGTTTGGTAATATGTCTGTGCCAGTTGATCCAAGCAAACCATACGTAGGAGCAAGTTAGGTTCTATCAGAAAATGTGGAATTTTTCTTTTGTTTTATTTTTTTTTATTACACTGTCTGGCAGAGCACAGCACATCCAGCTATAGATAAGTGATGGCTGGTCAGCCTGATGGATAATGAGAGGCTTTTTGATGCAGTTTGGACTGGCTTATCGGAGGTTATCCCAGCGGGCCGGATGGAGCAGATCCCCAAAGTGACCAGGTTGACTGGCTGTGCGAGGATGGCGCCGGTGATCCATAAGGTCGGCCGTCGTTTTCTGCGTGCGTCCGGCCGGCTAACGCAGAGCGCCACCGACGCGGCGGCTGCTCTCACCACTGCAACAAACCGGATCAGAGAGTGGTTTTCCTATAATGCTCGAGATCCGTTTCAATCTCCAGTGTGCTGTTTTAGATTTGACAGGCAAGATGCACAGTAAGAATAGTTGTTGAAGAATATGTTAATAGAGAGGCTGACTCAGCTTATCAAAAAATGTGTCTAATTATGATTTAACAAAAGAAAAAATTTTATTTTTTCTGCAACAAATGATTAGTCATTTGAAAATTGCTGTCTGTGTTTACGCAGGTTGTATTTGTCGAATAAAATTTTAAATATGAAATAATGAAGTATTAAAAATAGAATATCTTTCATAATTTAGAGATGCTTTTAAAAGCAACATATTTGAATGCTTTGTTCCTTATCTGCATTAGTATAAGTAAAAAAGGACAGAAAGGAAAAGGTTATATTAAGAAGTTTGTTTTAATTGTTAAAATAAGCTGTTTTTTACTTATTGTTTCGCTATTTAAATTAATGTTTTTACTGGAATAAGTTACCAAAAATATATTTGAGGTACTCTGATGTGTAATTTTTTGAAAGTACACGTTTCATCTGTTGTAGAACAAATATATTAAGTGCTAAGAAATCTTTAGGACTTCTTTTTTTTTCCCTTTAGTTAGGACTTGTTGCCAAATGTTTCTTTCTCCGTTTATGATGTAGCAGTGAGCTACATGCTTCTATAAAATCTAGGTGTCCACATTTGCCTCCCATGCAAGCGCTCCTACTGCCAATAACAACAGAATTTACCGTGCCTCCCCCACCAAAATCAATTTCTACACTCTGCACAGTCACTGCCAGGCCCGAGGAAGACATATGCACTGTCAGTATCAAATCTAATCAAGTCCGGGACGCCTTACCTGTTATGGTTGCTTGCATTCAGAACGGTCCTAATGGCACTGTTGGTGCTGTTTGCATGTCAGTATTCAGACTCCTAATGTGCGTGATATGCACAGTTGCACTTTCTCTGGGACACGTTACATTTTTCACAGAGTAGACGGTCAATACGTTTCCATGTAATGTCATTTTGTCTTGCCCGTATTCTCGTTTCCTCGGCGATGGCTATCTGTTGCGTTCCATAAGGATTTTGGATCACAATTTAATCGCCGCTTGCACTTCCTGTCGATCTACCACTTTGTCTTTTTCCCTCTGTACCTCCCTCCCTCTCCATTTTCTCTTTCCGTCTCTAAATAATTACTTAAATGAATCAATTAGCGGCCTGGCCTCGGCACTAACGAAATGCCAGCCTCTGTGGGAAAGCGATGCATTCCGCTGCAGGTGTAATGCTCGAGGGGGAGCAAATTGTAGAGAAGATCTTATCTAAGAGGACACCAATGTACTGGGGCTCACAACATTTTCTGCTTAAGACAATTTTTTTCTACTTCTATAAAAAAAAAAAAAAAAAAAAGATTTTGCACATCTGAGGAAAGTGCAAAGGCCTAAAATGAAGCCCAGTGATCACTGTCAAAGTGATTGATTAGTTGCTCAGGTGTTGTAATAGCATCAAAGTTTTTTTTTATTTTTTATATTAAATGGCGAACCTTTGATCAAATGGATGTTAAGGCTGACTAGTGTTCAGCGCCTGCTTTGTTCACATTCATGTGTAGCTTCTTGATCTGATTTTCAACCACTCGTGATGCACACAGCATCCTTGATTGCCTTTGTCACTTACGGAAGACTCCATAGTCTGAACTGTAAAGAAAAAATAAATAAAACTAGTCTCTCAAGTGAACAATAAGGTGTTGTAGGATTTTCCTTTAACATTGACAGAATTGGTGCAGCTCTTCTTTTTTTTTTTTTCTTTAGCATTTGGAGGGTGGAAACAAATTATTATGGTGGTATTTGCAATGTATGTAGTGGACAGTTTTTTGCAGATTGTAACTTTAATATGCCAGGTCTCTGGCATCCCTGCTACTGCTGCTTTTAATCATAGCCTTAGCCAGTCAACTGTGTGGCTGTTTGGCGCCAGCAATATTTCTAAGTTGCATCCTATTTATCTGCGTGGCTCTGAAAAGTGCAATATATGTAGTCCAGAATAGAGCACATAAATTTGGGTTTTCAGTCTTTGTTTTTTTTTTTTTTCCTTCATGTTATTGGGAAAAGGAGAACCACAAAAAGATATTTGCTGTTAATTGAACTAACTTAGCTGTTTTTGTTTTCAATCATTTATTTTTCTCTCCACAGAAGCTGCACCCGATGTGGGATTCCGTTTGGGCTGTGGTGCCTTCCTGGAAGAGGAAGACATATGAGATGACGCTGTCATCAGCGAATCCTTCATATTGTGCTCTAAACTTATGAACATTGAAAATAATCCAACATCAGTTCAGCTGTTGAAATGTCTGTTTTGTTTTTTGGGGCTGTGTGTACCTGCTCTAACCATGTACACTGTGTGTTGCATATTGCTTCACCAACCTTCTTATTACGAAGACGTTTGAAAGAATTGAAGATGCTGCATCCAAGTCGAACTTACCCAATGCTGGAGCCCTTCATCATGTTGCAGATGGAGGCGCCACCAACATCAATAATCTATCTACAAATCAACGTGGCAGACCTTTGCATTATGGAATATTTTATTAAAATGTTTTCTCATGTTGGAAAACCCAAGGTTCAAGCTAACCATAATGTGTACCCAACCCTGTGCATGTTTTGTTCAAACTCTGAGCATGTGTATGTGTTAATATATCTAAATGAAGTGACCAAGAAACCAGTTGACACATGTCAAAATGAACTGCAGAATAGCATGGTAGCATGGTGCTGCAATAAATGAAGTCTGTGTTTCATAGCAATTCCATAGACTGGTTTGGGTGTGTCAAATTTACTGCTAAAGGTATTAAGGAGCGTTGAGTGTTTTCTCCAAGATACATGCTTAAGCGCATTTAGACACAAATGCTTACAAATTTTTGAGAGTGTAAGTGGAAAAACAAAAGCTAATTTGTTGTTTAGGACTGGTGCAATGTAAGTATGATAGAACGTTTACCTTCTAATGGGGGAAAGCAACTTAATGAAAAATCACCAATCTTGTGGTATTTGGAGTCACTGGAGCACCAAGCTTGCTAGGTGCTCGTCTGGCGCAGTGGATAAGATATGTGCTTTATACCTAAAATTACTGAGTTCAAGTCTTGCTTCCGACAGACGTTTTAAAGTTGTAGTTCTCTCAACCTTTCTTTAAACAGGACAGGACAAGTAAAGAGTAATATTTTCATTAGAAATGCTCAAATTTGCATAAACACACTCCAACATTGTGGAAAACGATTTGAGAAGAGATGCAGCTGTAAAGGAGGGGTCGAACCACATTTATCAAATTTGTAGTAACTGGAGCCAAAGTTGTCAGTGGTTTGATTGTGTAGTCAATGTGCCATCAGGATCGTCAGGCCTGGCACAGCTTTGGGCCTGATAACCCTGGATTCAGAAACCACTTGCCTCATTATTTGTAGTAGTACGAGCAGCGAGCTTGTCGGGTGCTTGGTTGGCACAGTGGGTTGAGTCTGCGCCTTGGATGCGGTGAGACAGGGTTTGAGAATTTAATAGGAAATGCCTACATTGAGGTGTTTGTAGAAGTTCGAGCGCTTACTTTGTCAGGTGCTGGGTTGGCGCGGAGGGTTGAGTCTGCGCTTTGGATGCGGTAAGACTGCCTTCGAGTCCCACTCATGGCGAGGTTTTAGAATTTAATAGGAAAAGCCTACGTTGAGGCATTTGTATAATTTCGAGCGCTGACCTTGTTAGGTGCTGGGTTGGCACAGTGGTTTGAGTCTGCGCCTTGGATGCGGTGCGCATGGGATTAATGAGCCCGAAGAGTAAACTGAACTCACTGTGTTAAACAAGCCATTGGCAAAGTTTTAAAATTTAACATGAAAAGGCTATGTTGAGGTATTTGTATAAGTTCGAGCGCTTAGACTGACAGGTACTTGGTTGGCACAGTGGTTTAAGTCTGCGCTGTGGAAGTGGTAAGACTGGGTTCAAGTCCTGCTCAGGATCAGTGATCCCAAAGTGTAGACTCAATACATTGTGACAAGCCAGCCAGGCATTTGTTGAAGCTGTTGTTCTGAGCTTCACACATGGTTGGTGGGGAGGGTTGAGTGTGTACCTTGGTACACACTCAACCTTTTTGAGTGTGAACTCTCAACAAGTAAGAATGTCGTCTTGTTACTCTTGTTACTCTTGTTACTGCTTCTGAGCCCTGCCTACCTCCCTTTCTTTCCCTCCCTACTTTTTCTTCATTCCCTTCCTGCCTGCCTTTTAATCTTTCCCTGCCTGCCTCTTGATCTCGGTCTGTACATTAAGTGGATCCTTAGTTTGGGATTTTTACATCAAAACACACAAAGTTCATCATAACCGGTCAAAATTAAGCCGATATTTTCTGAAAAACAGTCACCATTGACACCTGAAAAGATAAATGTGCCAGGAGAAACTTCTAAAGCGTGGAAGGTCGTGTGGTCCACAGGTTAAGGCATCAGACCTCAAGTCAAAAGAAATAAAGCTCCAGTCTGCGAGAAGCCGAGTCCCGCTGGTGGATTTACTGAACAGATGAAGGTCTGTAAAGTCTTTGGTCTGAAGTCTGACGACGAAAAGAATGTGAAGATCCGAAGCTCTCCCAGCAATCCTCCGATCGACACGTTTCATCGCCTCATTTCTTCTCTCGGCAGCTTTTACCAACAAACTTTACCAAGTCTAAATATTTGGCGATTTTTGTCTAACAGTTTACTTCACATTTCACTTAATCTGCAGCTCCACTTTTTCTCCTTCACTTGGAAATGTTTTACTATTTATTTAGTCCTCACATGTTGGGAACTTTTAGTATCATTGAGACACAAAAAGAAAATATTTATTTTCCATCCAGTGTTCATTTTGAACTCTGCAAAAATAAAATCTCACCAAGTTTAGTTTCTAGAGTTTCGTAGTGCTCTTGAAATAAGACGAACTTAATTTACAAGAAACTTTTCAGCAAATTATAGGAGCTTGTTTTAACTCACTGCCTTACTGCTGATTGTCTCCATCTAGTGGACAGTAGCTGCAGCTGCAGCCACGTGGATCCTGGGTTCTGCTAGTGGCGTGGTTTTAAAACATCAAACCGGATGTTGTTCAACTGAAAGTGACTTCCTCTGGCAGCTTGACGAGTGGGCCGAGGATGCAGCCGTTTCTCGCATTTGTTCTGACCCAAGTCTCTCTCCGTAGCAGAAACCGCCTGAGTAAAACCAGGTCAGATTCCCTCTTTGTTTACCGAGCTGGTTTCCTCGCCAGCCGAACCACGTCGGGATGGACCCAGCAAGCCGGTACCAAGCGGTGAGTTGTTCAGATCAAAACAGTTTGATTAAATCGGCCTAACAACAAACGAGGCCTTGCGGAAAATAGCGTGAAATTGATAACGTTATGTTGTCCTTTTCTAAACGTTTCTAACAGCACCTCAACGTCACATATCCTCCAAAATATTTTACTTTTGACATCATTTGTTTCAAACTGTCGAAAAAATCAGTTTTAGCTAGTATTTAACCAACCACTTCCGCATGTTTAGGCTAACTTTACCCGCTTAGCCAGCTAAAGTTAATCGGATGTAAC